>JARVZY010010841.1:0-179000 GCA_030686995.1 Artemisia argyi | reverse complement strand
AATAAGGAAATAAGCTCAAAAATAAGCTCTAAGTGCTATGCAGAATAAGCACAAGCATTCACAGAAGCAAAATGATCAATCACAATACTAGTACTACTCAAATGAAACTCAAATAACTACACTAATCTCAGGAACAAGCTCAAACAAAAAGTTGCAGGCCAAAATTTCACAAGCAGTTAACTAATTCAAACAGTCAACTTCCAATCAATTATTCAATAAGCTAATAAGCTACAAATCCAACTTTTCTTTTTGATATTTATTTTCTAACTACCAAACTCCAAAAAACAGCTTTCCAAAGTAATTTCCAATGAATATCTAATCCTACAAGCTATCACAAAGTCCTGACTAAAAATGATGTACCAAAAACTTTTTGACTTTTTGATATTATTACCTAGTTTTACTTTTATGAATTTGAACTAAGATCTAAATGACTACTGAAGTAGAATTAAGCTAAAACTCATCTGAATTATGCTAACTAGTCTACTTGTGCAACTGTGATGATGATTATTTTAACAAAATGCTAATTTAAGTGACAGTAAAAGAATGATAAAGCTAAATTTGACTTTTATCTAACTACTTACTAATTTTATGAATTACTAAGGCTGCAACTGACCTATGCGAGCTGTTTATGCAACTAAACTTAACCTACTAACTCTAGAACTTATCAAAGCAATCTCAACCAAACACTCCTTAAGTGTTACTGATTATGCTATACCTCAATGATTCACTCTACAAATCTCAATCTACTGAACTGAAAAACTTCCAATCACAATTAGAAGCTATGATAACAATCAGTCACAACTAGATCCACTAGAAACTCAGCATTACAATACCACTTAAATGACAGATTCAACAATGCACAGATCTAGCAACCAGCTACACAGATTAAGAGATCAAGCAGTGATCTAACTATTAACTCAAATTCAAAATCAGAAAATGCTATGATCAATGAAACAACTCAGATCTAAATCAGATATTCAGTTAGCTATTCAAACTCAGAAATATCAAACTTATGTAACCAAATATTCAAATGAAATCTAACTCTACTCAAATAACTTTTGAACTAGCAAAATAGATCTAATGAAACAGTACTCTAATAAGCAAAATACCAATTAATAGCTGCTATTCTATCAAAATTTATTGAATCAGAAGTTACCACATGCTCTCCCTCAGCTAGAACAGAGGGAGTTCACAGAGGCCTATCTCTAAGATAGGTTGATGTCACTTCTTTCTGTATCACCTATCAACACCTAAGCAACCATTTGAACAATCCAATTGGAATGAACAGTACACATGAACCACCAATTTTCTGAGCTTGAATACACTAAGTATAAACTGAATTGTGCTTTTTGAAGATTTAAAACTTTGATTTGAAACTATTTTTTTATTTTTTATATTTTTCTAATTTTTTTTATTATTTTCTATATTTGAAGAAAAACTTTACTAAATTGAGAATATGAGATAATGAAACTTGATTAAGCTAATTTTTGAAAACAAAAGGGATTAATAAAGAGACAATAAGCAGATACTAAGTGATAGTAAGCTAGTTATAAGCTGAAATTATACTGAATAAGCAATAGAAATTTAAACAATAAGCTGAAATTTGAAGAAAGAAATCCGAATTTTATTAAAAACTCAATGAAACTATTACATTAACTAGTCTAAGTACATTTTAGCAGCATAACAATACGTAAAAAATTACACTCCTGAGACTAAAAACTACACCTATTTATAGGGAATGAGTGAGTGAGTGCCAATGCCAGGTTGGCAATCCAAGCCACTATCTGTGCTTCTTTCATCCCATATCAGCCCTTAGATTATTTTTGTGTTTCTTCAAACCAATATGAGCCCTCAGATTAATATCCATGATGTGGCCTGACCAATTAGCTTCTTCCATCTGTCCTCTCTTACATTCTCTGACTTGTCAGCTTCTAGAAACAGAATCCAATGCATATTGGTGACGTGTGTCGACCAATAACATTCTGCCAAGTGCTAACACAGCTCTACTCCATCTCTCTGACACATGATACATCACGTGAGGGGCTTCTAGAAGCTCTAATGATTGGTATTAATTAGTTAATTGGTGTGGCTAAATGTGGTTCGAGCCAATTTGAGCACTTGTGCAATTAGGGTTCACGTGGTGTGAGAGGTTTCTGGGTTTGGGGGAAATGGGGGAAAACACGTTTGGTTTTATTTTTTTGTGTGTTGACCTCATTTGTTGACCGAGGAGTTATGAAGTGGGCTCGGGTCAAAAAGGGTTTAGGATTGGGCCTTTGGTTATTGTGGGTTAAAGATGGAATTGGATTTGTAAAAATAAATTGGACCAGGCTAATATATATTTATTTTCAGATTTGGTACATTGAAATCCAAGGACTATTAGTGTTAACTTCCAAACTCCAAGGGTTGAATGTGTAATTTCCTTAAAATAAATTTCAGGGACTAATCTTGCCAAGTCTGAATAGATGAAGGACTGAAATTGATTCTTGGACCCCCGGCTTTGACTTTTTGACCAACTTCTACTCTCGTGCCCGTTTTCGTTGTTTTCTCGTGATTTTCCGTCAATTTGTTATAATATCCGCACCTGCATAGCACAAACACAAAAACACACGTTTTCTTGGCATTTGTTAGCTTAACTAGTCGTATTGGGTCGGTTTTTAGCCATAAAATTGTGAGTGAATAAGCACTCACCAAAATCCCCCCGACTAAAGTATTGTCGTGTCCTCACGCAATGTGATTAATTCACGCTTTTGGGATAAATAATTTCAAAACTCTTTTTACCAACTTTGAAAAGTAGCAAGGAGGTTCGAAAGAAGTAATAAAATCATTTATTCCTGAAAAACGCTCCGTTTTCCAAAATTTCCATTTATTCCACTTTATATTAAATCCACTTTATTCTATTTTTGTACTTTTCATACTTCATACTTGTGACGGTTTGTTGAACTTTCATTATCTTGCAATAATTATTAGGGTCAACGAGTAGAAACACTTCTTTTAAGAAGTGACCATTTGAATAAAAATCGCCATCCTTGATTTATCTCTTAAGCGTGAAATTATTTATCTCTTAAGCGTGAGGTGATGACATTGCGTGAGGGCACGGCAATACCTTAGTCTGGGGGATTTTGATGAGTGATTAATCACACATCCTTTTTAGGCCTTAATTCAGACCAAAAATACCAAATACTAACCAAAAATGCCAAGAGAACTTATATTTTTGTATTTGTGTATGTGCAAGTACGGATATGTGAAAAATGAACAAAAACGAAGCCAAAACCGACAAAAACGAGCACGAGATTGGAAAAAGGTCAAAAGCCGAAGCCGGGGAAGTCAAATGGTCAAAGTCTAAGCTCAAAAAGTCAAATTCAACCTTGGAAATTCATAAAGTATCAAGAAAAGTCCTTGGAAGAAGTTTGAAGAAATTTACAATAATGGTACCTCAACTTTCCAAACTTGTCAGAAATAGCCCTTTGAAGAAATATTCGAAGAAAAGTCAAATGAGATCCTCCATAATTCAGAAAGTGACAATAAAGGCCCTTGGATCATACTTTGAAGAATTACAATTTCAGTCCTTGAAGTTTTCAAAAATTACATTATTGGTCCTTGTCAAAGTTACTACTCCTAAACCAAATTAATACAACCGGATCCATAAATATTAAACGAAAAGTTACCCAATCCCATCTCCTAGCCCAAAATGTTACACAAGCCCATTACCCTTGCCTACCTAAGCCATCACCAAACCCGGTCCACCATTGACCTTGACCCGGTCAACACCATAACAATAAAAACCCCCAATCCCATTTCCCGCCCCCCAATTCTTATTTTTACCCAGGTATTTCACTGTTCCACGAACCCTAATATTCACCACACGCCCAATTACCCACTCTTAATAATAATTACCCATGATTGGGTCTTCTAGAAGGAGAAGGGGAATGTCAGGAGCATGTCAGGACGCGTGGACCAATAGGAATGCACACGGAGGATAGGTCTACATCCATCAATCAATCCAAAGGCTGATATTAAAACTTGGGCACCAAGGATGATCAAACGGCTATGAGAGGACTCAAAGAAACACAAAGAGGTGTGGATCAGTGACGTGGATTTGCTAGAACCTTCACATGAGCACTCTCCTCAGCATCTATATAAAGCCCCCCCCCCCCCCCCCCCCCCTCCTTCATTAGAAATGTGTAGGTTTTGTTATAATTTTAGTTTTCTGTCATAAAAGCTTTATAGTAATTTTCAATTTCCAAATATATTGTACTCTTTTCATTGCTATTAATAGAATCCAAGTTTATTTTAAATCTCGACTTATTGTCTCTTTAATCTTCTTATTATTGCTTAATAATACTGCTTTTTAGTTTTAAATTAATATTAGTCAATTTACTTTCCAATTCAGTTTATCAAATAAAATAAATAAATAAATAAAAATAAAAAAAATATATTCAATATTAGTTTTAATTGGTTTGAATCTAGTCTTATTATAGTTGTTTTACTGTTTTATAAACTTATATAAGCATTGCTTTTACTGTTTCATCAAAATTGTATAAAAATACAAAAAGGTCAAAGTTGGTCAACTGTATTAGCTTATTGAATAAGCACTGCTTATTGGAGTAAAAGGCAGCCAAAGAGGAGTCCATTTGGCCTGTCAAAAGACAGGCAAGCATACTGAACCCCCTCTATTTGAGCTGAGGGGGATTTTGATTGTAAGTCCCATTTATTTTTGATTACTGTTTAATCTAGTAGCTTATAAAGTAGAGTAGATCTGTTCTTTATTATCTGGTTTCTGCTATTTGTTTCACTAGTAGATTAATAGTTGTTTGAGTACTCAGTTTGGATTTGATTGTGTTTGATTTGTTACTATTTTATTACTGTTTCATTCATTAACTATCATATATCTGTGGATTTTAGTTTCTGAGTAGTGGTATAATTAGATCTGTTAAATCTGAGTTCATTAGAGTTGTTGAATCTATTTAAGTCACTAAGTTTGAGTTTGGATATCTATTGGTTGGATTTGTGGTAGAATTTGGTTTTGACAGCTTCATTCAAGGGTGTTTGGATCAATATAGTTTGCTGATATAGAGGCTTTTTCAGTGATTGTACTTGGTTCAATAACATCACATCAGTTAGTATTAAGCTTAATCCAGCTATAAATTCAGCAATATATATTCAAAAGTCTAAAATCAATTCCACTTAAAATTCTGTCAGCATAAGTAGTTTTTAGCAGTTGAGATATTTGATTTTCATAAGAATTAGGTTTCATTTAGTGTAACTTAGAGTTAAAAACAAGTTGTTATTACATTTAGATTAAGAATCATTCAGTAGAATCTTAATTTAGTCAAAGTTTCATTTAAATCAAAAAGTCAAAACAAGTGCGAATTAGTTTTTGGACAGATCTTTGTGAGCCTTTCTAGGGTTCAACTTTTGTTGGAAATTTTTTTGGATTGTAGAATTGAGAAACTTAACAATAAGGGAAACAAAAGCAAAAAGGAATTTCAATTTTGGAACTCATTTGCTTATCTGAAAAGCACTTGGAAATTGCTTGTTTGAGCCAAAAGTACCCTGCACATCAGATTTTTGATCAAGTTTCTAGGTGGATTTAGGGAAGTTAATTGGATCTTAATTCATTTCTCTGGGTGGATTTGTGATCTCTGGTAGTCAGTCAGTGTTTTGCACCCATAAGCTCTAAATTCTCAGCTTATTGCAACTGCTTATTTGCCTGTCTAAATTTGGTGGTTGAGCCTTACGTCTGATTTCATTTTAAGGGCTGCAAGTGTTTTAAATTGATCATTCTCTGAGTTTGTTGGTTCATTTGATCTCAATATTGCTTATAGTTGCTTTTTCAGTTGAGTTTTAGTATCTGCTTATACTGCTTGGCTTATTGCTTTTTCCTAAGAGCTTATTTGAGCTGTTTAGTGCTATACTTGTGTTTCTTTGTGCTTCTTAGTCATAAATTTGTTCCTCTGAGTTTCCTTTAGTCTAGAAATCATTTGAATAAAGTTTGGACAAGTTTGGGTCAAGTGTGCTTATAAATAAGCACTCATATAAGCTGAATTTAAGCCATTAAGCACTTCCAGTGTTTATTTTTTCAAATTTTATATTTTTCCTAGTTTCAAAATAATATTTTAGATTTTTCCTGAAATTTTCATATTTTTCTGAGTTAATTTGCTATTTTTCCTATTTAATTTTCATTTTTAATCATTTTTAATTACTTTTTAATTACTAGAAAATCCAAAAAAATCAGAAAAACCCCAGAAAAATTAAAAAAAAATTAGAAAATTATTTTTAGTTATTTTAGAATTTTAAAAATTTATTTTTCATTTTTCTCAATTTATCTGCATTTTCTTTTAATTTTTAATTAGTTAAATTAGTTTTTAATTCATAAAAAATAAACAAAAAGTCAAAAAAATATTTTTCTTTTTCTCAAAATTTTATTTTATCATTTTTAACTTTTGAAAGTTATTTCCAAGTCCGTAGGAGTAGCGTAGCTTAAAAGTCGCGTTTTATTTCGTACGTTAACGTTTATTTTTCCGTTTTAGCTTACGTTTTCAATTTTACATTGCGTTTCTAGTTGCCTGATATAATCGTTTTAGTATAGGTTTGTGTTTCCAAAGAAATACTCGTGAAAGTATTTCCCGGGTCGTTTTCCCAACGAAAGTAGAATGGAGTCGTGAATTATCGAATCGCGAAATCGAGTCGTGAAAAGTGGTAAAGTGAAAAATATAATTTTGGAACTCAAATTAAGATAAGAAATAGTGAAATAACCAGAATGTACAAGCTATATATGCACAGATGTTAAAAACGCGAAAACGGAAATGCAAACGCGAAAATAAACGTAACGTATAACAAAAAATGATCCTACGAACTTGAAAATATTTTCTAAAAATCTTAAACTAATAAAAAGAATTTTAAGAAAAAGTAAAATATTTTTTTTACTTTTTATTTATTTTCTATGAATTTTTATTGATTTTTGGAATTAAAATTGAATTAAAAATAAGGAAAAATAGGAAAAATAGGAAAATAAATTGGAAAAATGAAAATTAAATTCTAAAAATTCTACAATATTATGAAAGAATTTCTAAAAATATTTTTGTATTTTTCAGAGCTTTTTCTAATTTTTTTATGGATTTTTGTTATTTAAAAGTGATTTAAAAATGATTTAAAATGAAGAAAAATTAAGAAAAATAGTAAAATAACTTGAAAAAATTCAAGAAAATCAAAAATAATATGGAAATGATGCAGAAAAATTTTGGATTAAAAACAATTAGCAGAAGTGCTTATTCTAGCTTAAATCAGCTTATGACAAGTGCTTATTTATAAGCACTTGCCAAAAAACTTGAACTAACTCTTAATACAGATGAGAAATGCAATAATAAGCTCAGAAATGCTCAGAAACAATAAGATAAAACACAGAAACAATGAGAAAATAGCAATGAGCAGCTTGATGAAAAGCTAACCAATAAGTAGATAAGCTACAGTTAAAACCAGAAGCGTAGAACAATGAAAAGCACAATTATACACTTAATGAAACACAGATATATCAAAAATTCTGAATCACAAGCTCAATCACTCAAATGCAGTCCAATATACCCCAAACAGTGATCAAGCTCAAACCACCACATAGCATCCGCAATAAGCTGAACCTATTAAGCTGAGGACTACAATAATGGGTGTGATTCAATCTCTACACTACTGAGATGCAAAGTAACTAATATCCTAACTCCAATTATACCAAATGAAGCTGTAACATTACTCTAAAATAGTAGCAGTGAACAACTAAGCTGATGCACAATTGACTTATCACAACTTATCCAAGTTTGACTAATTTCAAATTCAGCTGAGCTAAACTACTTCTAGATGCTGTATAAACTAATCTAAGGACTGATTTAAGCTACAAATATTGATTATGAATCCTAAACTACAATTTTACTTAACTGTTTCTAATAAAACTCCATCAGTTAATCAAATTTAAAACTGAATTTGACTATTATTGAATAAGACCCACTGTTTTATTGTTATATCCAAACTATTAATGCCTAAAGTGAACTACTAGTACAGGTTGAACTACAAAAACTCCACAAGAATACAGTTAAGCTAGGTGAACCAAACACCCCTGTAAACTTGCAGTTACACTCTGATTTAGTTATTGCAACCTAAATCTACCCATCTAAAGATCAAATCAGATTCCATTACCATTATAAATACTAGATTAACAGAAAACTAACACTAGGTAACTAAGATCACAATTATGCAGATGATAATATAAAACAGTAAAGCACAAAATAGGACTAGATTATTTAAGAATCTATGATGAGTGTTCAATTCAATCCAAATCACCAACACAGTGTCAACTAAAATCTAATAAACTCAAAATCACTCAAATACTCATGCACAAACACAAAATAAAGCAGAATCACAGAATCACATGTTATGCAATAAAGGTACTAAAATGAAAAGAACTTACACCACAAATCACCTCAGCTCAAAAGAGAGGTGTTCACTATGCTAGCCTATCTCTTAGATAGGCTGAGATCATCCCTTGCTATCTCAATCTACCTTTGAATTCCAAATTCCAACTGTTGACTTTGTTTGACCAAAAATGAACATATGATAATAGAAGATTTAACAGCTGAATTATCACTTATAGAGATTTATAAAACCAACATAAGCAGTAACAAACACAATTTAGCTTAATTGGAAACTGAATTTAACAAAACTAATTTTCTTATTTTCTGATTTTCCAAATCTCTTGAATAAAATTGAAAACTGAATTAGAAATTAAAGCTTGAATGAAGTATTTAGTAAACTAATATAAGCTGAATAATAGAAAAGTAAATAACTGAACTAATAAGCAGTATGAATTAAGCAGAAACTTATTGAACAACAAAGCTGTATTTATATTAAAAACAAAGTATTACAATTAAATTTGAAACAAGCTACAATTCTAAAGAGATTTTGGCAGAGTTTGGCTACTCCAAAACTCCACACCTAATAAGCTACTACTAGCCTCTATTTATAGCAAAGGAATGAAGGTTCTAGTGAGCAGGAGTCACGGATTGCCAGCTTGGCAATCCGTGTGCTTGTGCTTCTTGAGTGATCACCTCAGCCCTTTGATCATCATCTATCATTCTCCTCTCAATCTGCACCCTTGGATCTTCATCTATGACGTGTAAGGACCAATGAGGATCCGCCATGTGGCCAAACGTGTGTTACTTTACCCTGACATTCCCTGACAACCTTCTAGAAGCTCTTGATTTGCCTGATATACCCTTAATTGCCGTAATTAAACCGTACAGTCAATTTAGGGTTCATGTTACTGTTCCTTATCTGGGTAAATTGGGGAAAAGGGTTGGAGGGAAAAAAGGTACGGGGTTAATTTTATTATTGATTTGTTTTGACTTTTTGACCAAAGGGTGTGGGTTTTGTTGACCGGGTTATGTTTGGTGGGTTGGGCTTTGGGATATAAGAGTTGGGCTGGGGTTAATTTTTGGGTTTATTATTTGGATAATGTTTTCAGGTTTTAGTTTTTTTTTTTAGGATTTAAAATTTTACAAGGACCATTATTGTAATACTTGAAAATCCAGGGACCAATAATGTAATATAATGAAAATCCAAGGGCTGATTCCGTCACTTCTCAAAATATATCATAGGGACTAATCTTGACAAAGTAAGATTCTTCAGGGTCTAAAGTTGACTTTTAAGATCACAGCTTTGACTAGTTGACCGTCTTCCACTCTCGTGCTCGGTTTCGTTGCTTTCTCGTGATTTTTCGTCATTTTTGTATCATATCCGTACCTGCATATCACAAACACAAAAACACTACAAATTTGGCATAATTCGATTAGTTTTTGGTCTTTTGAGTTCGGTTTTGGTCTTATAAAAGTGAGTGAATAAGCACTCACCATTGCCTTACTTGAATTACGTGTTTAGTTGATTATTTGTGCTTCATTTACTATTTCATTAGTGTAATTCCATCAAAATCACTTTTTACCACTTTCACGACACGTTTCACGAATCGGGAATTCGAAATTCCATTCATCCTTCACACGCACTACGACCTCGGGTTATCCGTATTTCTTTGCGGATCTCTTGAGTAATACTATACTATATATAACTTGATTTTCAATGAATCAGTTACCCACAACCTCAAGGAGACCATAATCTCCTCAGCTACCGTTCTAGCAATTACCTTGGACCACCCGGGTTTGATCAACCAAATCAAGTGAATCAGAATAACAATGTGCAAAACCGTAATCATCAATTCAATAACAATCAGAATCACAACCGTGGAAATAATGGTTTTCAAGGACAAAATCAGAATTTTCAACAAAATCAAAACCGGGGAAGTTATCAACAAGGCCCGCCTCAAGGGAACAATTTTCAAAATAATGGAAATTTTCAGAATAATCATGGAAATCAGAATAATGGCAATTTTCAAAACCGTAGGCAAAATTTTAGTAATCAAAATCAAGCTGTTATTCCGAATCCGACGCCCACGGAAGAGTTGATTAAACAATTGATTCAAGGTCAAAAAGCTTTAATTGCTAAACAAGATGAAACAACGAAATTATTCGCAACTCAAATCAATGATCTCAACAAGCGTTTAAATGATCGACCCTCGGGTTCGGGTATTACTTCTTTGCCAAGCAACACGATCGCAAACCCGAGGGGCGAAGTTAAGGCGATCATAACTCGCAGTGGTGCTCAATATGATGGACCCACAGCTCCTACTACCTCTTCTTCTTCGTCTCCACCTAAGGTAGTGGACTGTGAGACCGAGGCCACAATGGACCCGGTTCCTCCTATTAATAATGGAGGAGCTGAAAACGTCCAACCTCCGGTTATCCAAAAGTCAAAAGATAAAGAAAAAGTCGTTTTTGAGAACAATGTGAAATACAAGTCTAAATTGCCTTATCCGTCACGATTTAACGATGAAGAGCTCCGTGCAAAGTCTAAAAAACAAATGGAAAAATTTCTGGAAATTTTTCAAAAATTGCACTTTGATATAAGTTTTATGGATGCTCTCGTGTACATGCCAAAATTTGCTTCCACGTTCAAAAACCTCATAAGTAATAAAGAGAAATTGCTTGAATTAGCCGAAACACCAATAAATGCTCAATGTTCCGCAATTCTTCTCAAGAAGCTTCCCGAAAAGCTTGGTGACTCGGGAAAGTTTCTCATTCCGTGTTCATTGAAAGATCAAGAAGACGACCTGGCCGATTCGGGAGCGAGTATTAACCTCATGCCATTATCGATCTATGAACAACTTGGAATGAGGGCTCTTAAACCGACGAGAATGACTTTGGAGCTTGCTAATCGATCGATCACTCATCCAGTTGGAATTGCTGAAGACGTTTTTGTTCGTGTGAATTCATGTACTTTTCCGGCTGATTTTGTTGTTGTCAATTTTGAGGCTGATCCGAGAGTTCCTCTAATACTAGGGCGACCGTTTTTACGAACCACTAAAGCCCTAGTAGATCATTTTGAGGATACTCTAACTTTACGACATGATGACGATATTATGATTTTTAAAGCCGATGCTTCGAAATTGAATAAGTACTCCGTCAAAAGTGTCGATGTTTGCGATTATTCCTTTGATGATTTTGTAAAAACTTTCATTTCCGATTCTTCCTCATCATTTCCTCCGACTAAGGAATATGATTCTCTTTGGGAAGAGGTCGATGAATTTCTTGCTATTGAAACGATTCCGATTTCTGAGACTGCCTAATCTTACTTTGATTCGGAGGGGGACATTATTTTTCTTAACAATTTGTTGAACGATGAACCGTTGATCCCTCCGAATAATGTTAAGACGAAGATTGAGCTTATAATTGACGATCCTCTTGAGCCCGAGCTCGAGGAATTTTTACCGGACTTTGAGAGTTTTACCTTCGATACGATTGAGGAGATGAGTGGCAATCCCACTTATCGTCCTGATTTTTCTGATCCGACATTTGAAGCTTTTCATTTCGATCACTCGGAAGAGACGAGTCGTGGCAGTACCACTTCTCATGCTTTTGTCTCTCTTCCGGAGTTTGAGTCATTTCGTTTTGATGAATCTGAATGTGAAATTGAAAAGTTTTCTAAATCTGAATATGAAAGATTCGGTTTTGATCTTGAAGTTGACAATGATCCGGGTGGTGTGCTTAAAAATGAGAATTTAAATGAAAAGTTTTTTCATCCCTCCCACCCGAAAAGGATTTTAAAAGGAGCTTAAATGTTAAAATTCATAATTTCACAATTATGAAATTTTATTTTGATGATGATGAATTTTTCAAGATTGTTATCATGACTTTCTTGCCATTTGTAACGTTTGGTGTGGTTTCTCTTATCCGTCACTCCGTGGGGAGTGAGGATGTTGTTTTTGACCCTGGTATTGTTTTTCAAAGTTTTCATCATTAAAATACCATCGGTTATCTCTTCGGGGTGGAACTTTCACCTAAATCATATGTTTTTCAAAAATATTTTGAATGAAAGTCCGAGTGAGATTATTTTTCCACGGTTTTTCCCCAAGGACGAATTAATTCGGGGATCGAGTCAAGCTACGTGACTTGGAAATCAAAAACAAAGCGCTTCGTGGGTGGCAACCCTTGCTTATCCAAATTCATCTTCTTATTTTTCTATTTTCTAACAAATAACGTGAGGAGGGGGTGCCTCTTCTACTCTTGTGTTCCGTGGTTGTTTGTGATGTTTGTTAGGATTGTCCGCGATTTATGATGACTCTCGTGCTCGTTATCTTCTCGGCTCGAGTTTCATTCATCGGTGCTACTTGGAAATCCTATATCCGTGAATCTTATCGACTAACGTTTTCTTTGACATAATTAATAAACGGCCAAGAATTTTGTTAGGATTACCTTAACCCGAAAAACATTGAGGACAATGTTTCATTCTAGTCTGGGGGAGGGTGAATCTTCGATTCGATTTTAACCTTGCATTTTTCACAATGTCGTGCACTCTTGCAACTCCGTTTTTCCACCAAAAATAAAAAAAATTAAAAAAATTGAAAATTTTAAAAATTTCAATGAAAAAGTCATGAAAAAAGTACAAAAAGATGAGAAAAAATTGAAAAAATTGTGCAAAAATATAATAAATTTTGAATAAGTGTTTTGACACTTTGTTAACTTTCTTGCTGGCGAGAGTAGGAATAAATATTTTGACTTGACCGGGCGTGTTGAGCCCTAGCTTGTTCCCTTAACCAATGATGATCATATAAGCTTGTGCTAGTTTTGTACACAAGGAGCTATAAAATGCGAATTTTTTCTTAAGAATCTGCAAGTTCCCGTACTTGACTTTATACATGCGCAGCTTAAAAGCTTTCGCCATTCTTTTACATCAGGAGCTAGAAAACGCGAATTCTTCTTCTAGAATTTGCAAGTTTCCGTAACTGACTTTATATATGCGTGGCTGATTATCGGCTAAGTATTCGCTGGTTTCATTACTTGGAATCTTAAATTGCGAAGAGCGAGAAATGATAGAGTTTATTTAGAAGTTAGATGCTAAACGTGGAGTAGTGGTTCTCTTTAGAGCTCATAAGAGGTACTTGTGGTTTTTTACTCCCATCAGAAACGTCACCCATATAAAATAGATGTTCTAGGTTAATTAGTGGTATTTAGGTTTGAATAATATTTAGTTCTTTGTTTTGTTAAGAGAATTTTTGCTTTAGAAGTTGGGTACATATCAAGGAACATCAAAAATAAGAGCAAAAAGTGAAAAAAATCAAAAGTCAAAAGTTGATTATCTATGTGGTTTTGGAGCTACCCGATAAGCTTCCATTGATGTTATAAGAAAAGTCAAGAAAGAAAAAAGTGAAAAGTATGAAAAAAGTGAAAAATGAAGAAAAAGAGAAAGTTGAAAGTTGTATCGAATAAGAGCTTATGTATAAATAAGTTGTTGGCGCGTGAGGTGCATGTGTTTGATTAGTAATCAATTACATGAGGTGCACGTGTAGTACTCTGCAACTTATATTTCTGATATTGTATGTACCAAAATTCCTTGATGTGGACCGAATTTCTATTGCAGTGGTTCTTAAGAGAAAATGAATAACTACTTATCGTTTTAACTTAGGTATCACTATCGGACTAAAAATTATTGAAACGAGAAAATATGAAGCAATTCATTTCTCAATAAAATAAAATATTGAGATACAAAACCTAGGAAATGGGAGTAAGGAGTTTCCACACGTAACTGTTATGAGTAGTGTTAGCATCTAATTTGTAGATAAGTTGTGATATCGTTTGTACGCTTAGTTTGAGGACTTGTGAAAAATCAAGGATGACGATCTTTTTCTGTACGGTCACTTTTCTATGAAAAGTGTTTCTACTCGTTGACCCTAATAATTATTGCAAGATAATGAAAGTTCAACAAACCGTCACAAGTATGAAGTGTGAAAAGTACAAAAATAGAAATAACAAGTAGAATAAAGAAAAAGAAATTGGAAAACGGAGCGTTTTCGGGAATAAATGATTTTACTATTTCTTTCGAACCTCTTTGCTACTTTACAAAGTTAGTAGGAAGAAATTTGAAATTATTTATCCAAAAAGCGTGAATTGATCACATTGCGTGAGGACACAACAATATCTTAGTCTGGGGGATTTTTGTGAGTGCTCATTCACTCACCATTTTATGGCCAAATACCGACCCAAAATGACTATTTGAGCTAACAAATGCCAAGAAAACACGTGTTTCTATGTTGTGAACATGCAGGTACGGATTAATTACAAAAAGACGAAAAATCACACGAAATCCGGAAAAACGGGCACGAGAGTGAAAGACGGACAAAAAGTCAATGCTGGGATTCAAAAGTCAATATCAATCCTTCATCTATTCAGAATTGGCAAAAATGGTCCTTGGATTATACTTTTGAAGAAAGTTAGAATCAGTCCTTGAAGTTTCAATTATTACATGAATGGTCCTTGTATGTTATGAAAATCTGAAAATCAATTACAAATCCTAGTCCAAATGTTGTTAAAAGCCCAATCCTATAAATCCTACCCAAGCCCAACTTCATTTTAACCCACATCCATTCCCGGTCCACCCAACTTCTAAACCCGATCAAACCTTTAATTAGCCATGGTCAAAATAATTTTAATAAAACCAAACGCACCCTTTTTCCCCCTTTTCCCTGAACCCAGAAACCCCCAAACATGAACCCTAGATATTGAGTCATGGTCAATTGACTCACACCACTTCACTCAACCATCATAAGCCAATGATTAGGTCTACTAGAAACATACCCCACGTGACAGGGGCATGTCAGAGAGAGTGATAGAAGCTTATGGACACTTGGCAGGTAGTAATTGAAGAAGATACGTGATTATTCCTTGGATTCTATTTCTAGAAGGATTGTCAGCACATGGCAGTGAGTATACACGTTTGGGACAGATGGCACAATATTATTAGCCAAGCCACATCACAAATTCTCATCCAAGGGCTGTTAGAAGATTGAAGAAACACAAAATGATCAAGTGGCTGAGATGAGAAGAAAGAAGCACAAAGAGGTGTGAGGATCGCCATCTTGGCAATCAGACCCAAACCCTTCACCTCATCTATAAATAGGGTAGTATTTCAGCTTATTTGTGTGTAATTTTTAGTGTAGAGTTATGCTGCTCATTTTATTTTAGATTGTATTTAGCTTAGCCATTGTAATTTTCATAAGAATTTTAATAAAATTTCTAGTTATTTTAAATAAATCTCAGCTTAATTTCTGCTTATCTCAGCTTATTTTCTGTCTCATATCAGCTTATTTTCTGTCTCATTTAGTTAAAGCTATTCTCAATCTATTACTCTTATATAGTTTTACATTCATTTACATAAAAATAAAAATAAATAAATAAAAAATCAGAAAAATAAAAAAATAAAAATAATAATATCATTAATACTAGTACAGCTCATCATAGAGTTTATTTTACTTTTTACACATTTCACTTTAGCTTTTTAGCTACTAGTGAAGTTATTTGAGTCTGAGTAAATATCAATCAAGATAAGAGTTGGGTAAATCATTGATGCTGTGGTGTTTGGATATGCTGATACATAAAGAAGTGAAATCAGCCTATCTTAGAGATAGGCAACTGTGAACTCCCTCTGTTCATGCTGAGGGAGAGTTGTGGTAACTTCTGATTTGATATTTTTGATAAAGTAGTAGCTGTAATTGAGTAGTTTAGTTGTTTGTTGATTTAGCTTATAAATCTGTTTAGGCTTAGTGTAACTGATCAACTATTATATTTTGAATATGAGTTTCATTGTTGAATTGAATAATGTTTCATTGGATTGCTTAAAGTCTGAGATTCTGTCATTTTTGTGGTTTTGAGATTTGAGAACTATAGATCTGAGTTTGCTGAATATTGAATCTGTGCTACTGTTCCATTGGGATTAAGTGCTGAGTTGTGAGTTTGTTCGTTGAATAACAATTTGTGTTATTGGATGTATATCTGCTTGTGATATGAGCTGTTATTTCTTCTCTGAGCTTCTGATTTGGAGAGGCTTTGAGCTATTTTAGTTTAGTTTGAATCTCAGTGATTACTTGGATCTGTTCAGTTAATAAATTAGGTGGAAGTTGATTGCTGATAGAGGTTACTTTAGTGATTGATAATTGATTAGGTGCTGATTTGTAGAGTTATCAATTTCTGCAGAGTGTTTGGATATAGTAGTTTCCTAGTTTAAGTAATTGTAGAATTGCTGATTTAGTGTCACAGTAGATCACTTAGGTTTAGTAATAGATTTAAACAAATAAAAAATAGTAGTCTAGTTTATAAAAAGTTTAATTAGATTTCATCTTAGCTTAACTAATAGAATAGTAATAATCAGATATTAGGATTATAATATTAGTTGCATATTAGTTCGTACTAGCTTAATTCATCTGTACTCTAGTTTATTATTACATTTAGAAGTAGTTTAATTGAATCAAAACTTGATTTAGTCCAACTAGAACCAGGCTTGAAAGTTAACTGTTGCATTGAGAATTGATTGTAGGACTGCTGAACTGTGCTTGTTTTTAAGTATCACACATAAGTTTTTGGACATCTAATTGTTGGATACTAAATCTCTTTTGTTCAGACTTGGTTTTGCTATATTCACCTTGAATTTTAGATCTTATTTCAACTGCTTTAAGTACCATTGAAGTTGCTTAACTGAGATAGTTTACTGCTTATGAACTGAGACTTGCGATTGTGTTTCTGAGTTTACATCTATGATTTGAGCTTGATTTTGAGATCTATATTAGTGCTTCAAGTGTTGTGTTTGATCATATTGCTTCTGTGACTATTTGTGCTTATCTAGCTTATCAGTTGGCTTTTTGCTTCTGCTTATTGCCTCTCATCTGTGTTTCTGCGCTTAATCTTGATCAAACTTTGCATTATCTGAGCTTATTACATCATCATAAGCCTGAGTTCACAATTTCATAAAGTTTAGGTCACAAGTGCTTAACAATAAGCACTTGTGATAAGCAGTTTCATCAGAATAAGCATTTAAACAGCTTATTTTAGTTTAAAATTTTTTCTCTGAGTTCTTTTTATTATTTTAGATTTTCTGGAATTTTTTCAGATTTTTCGTACCATTTTTACTATTTTTCTTAATTTCTTTTTGATTTTATTCAATTTTAATTAGTTTTTAATTACCAAAAATCAATAAAAAGTCAGAAAAGGTTGAGAAAAATACAAAAATATTTTTAGAAATTCTTTCATAATATTTTAGAATTTAATTTTCATTTTTCCAATTTATTTTTCTATTTTTCTTTATTTTTAATTCAATTTTAATTCCAAAAATCAAATAAAATTCATGGAAAATAAATAAAAAGTCAAAAAAATATTTTTCTTTTTCTTAAAATTCTTTTTATTAGTTTAAGATTTTTAGAAAATATTTTCAAGATTGTAGGTTCATTTTTCAATATACGTTACGTTTTAAATTTTACGGTTGCATTTCCGTTTTTACGTTTTTCACTTTAGTGCATTGTTAGCTTGTACTCTTTCCATATTTCATCATTGTTTGTGATTACTTGAATAATTTGATTGCTATTTTCACTTTCTCACTTTTCAATTCACGATTTCACGAATCGATATTCTCGATTCTATTCGCCTTCGTTGGGAAACGACTCGGGTGATCCGTATTTTACGCGGATCACTTCGATACTATACTATATATTATATATAATTGGTTTTCACACGAATCAAAATTTTAATGTTAGATTCCAAAATCAGTTTAGTTTTTAAGGGAAATGGTAGCTGGTACTAGCAAAAGAGATCACAAGGTGCAAAAAATAACAGTGTAAAAACTGTTTCAGATGGCCGGTCCCCTTAAATGGAGGCCGGTCCCCTTAAATTTAAGGGGGCCGCCCTTATGAATTAAGGGGGCCGCCCATCTGAAGACCCAGAAACCAAAAATTTTCAAAAATTTTCTGGAAAAATGTTGTGTTCTGTTTTGTATTTGCAGCAAGCTCTATTTGGACATTTAACATTTGTTTTGGTCTATTAGAAAGCATACAAGTCATATATATATATATATATATATATATATATATATATATATATATATATATATATATATATATATATATATATATATATACACACACACACACACACACATAAACTAAACATGCAAACACATATATAGATAAAGTAGTAAAGCATGCATTTAAAAGCATATATTAAACATAAACAATCAAGTTAGCATCCTAAACAAATATCCAAACAATTATTCAAGAAAATAACAAGTACTTCCGAATATACTTCGGACAAATAGCACACAAGACATAAAATAAGTATTGTTCAACAAACATAATCCAAGCACATCATCTCTTTTTCATCCCGAATATGCCCTTCAATGTCTTCCCGATAGATTTGAAGCCACCTCTAACTTCTTCATGCAAACTCTTTTGTCTTCTAAGCATCTCGGTAGTTCGTTCACGAAGCACTTCTTCGGTTTGATCACTAGGAAATGGGGTAGAATACTCGGGATAGTCAAGATCCTCTAAAATGTCAACGAACTCAGAAAACGAAGGGGTACTATCATCATGGATGTTTTCCTCCTCATCGTCATCGTCTTGTCTAGAAGATGATCCATGAAAGCTATAACGACGAGATTTTCCCTTGTCACTTCGAGTTCGTCGAGCTTGTTTTAGAGCGAGAGGACGTAAGGTGGGATAGATGGACTCATAGATACTATTGTCAAGATCGGGGTAGTACTCGATAACATGACGATAGAGACGAGTGAGGAACATTCCATATGGAAGATTGGCTTTGGGAGTTTTTCTAGCACACTCAATCCGTTTGATAAAGAAGTAGGCTAAATTGTACGGCTTTTCGACAGCTATACAATACAACATGTGAGCAAGGCACGCCGGGAGATGGTCCCGGTGACCTCCAGTACCAAACGCATTCTCACGAATGAGTTCTTCCCAACGCTTCATGTGGGGGCCTAATTCTTTGAGGAGAAGTTGGTACGAAGAGATTTGAACGTTTTTGGATTTTATTTTTCGGGTAGTGGTGGCACGTTCCGCGCCAAGAATTTGACGAATTTCGTCGGGATGAGGGATATCGGATAGATAAGGACCAAAGGTTGGTCGACAACGATGACGAGATTCGAGGTCCCACTCGTTTGTGAAAACGGCTTGACCTCTGAAAGGAATTTGGAGGATTTGACCAAATTGTTCGAGAGTTAAGGTGATGAATTCATTTTGAATCATGAAGGAAATGGTGATGAAACCAAGATCATTGGTTTGGATGGTGACATGGCTAAAGAAATCGACTATGAAACGAGGAACGATTGGTTCATTAATTTCATAAAGGTAATTGAGGTTGATGCTTGAAAACAAGCGATCAATGTAGTCGGATTGAGCAAAGGCTAGATCTACTACACGTCCCTCATGAACGTTTCTATCTTCAATTTCACGATATATACGTCTAATAGAAGGAGATGTAGTAGGGAGTTGGGAAACTTTGGGAATGTAGTTTTTAGTGTGGGAAAGATCTTCGGTAGTCGCTTTTGGCATTTTCACCTAAACACAACAACAATACAAAAGACCAAAATAAATATAAAGAAGAATAAAAGTATATATATATTGTTAAGACTTATGTTGGAACGTAAACATACTTCGACACTAATCCTAGGAAGTAGTTTACCATGTTCCTTAATATTGTTTTTAACTCATTCTAGATATATTTTACGATGTTTAGTAAGTGGTTATGGACAAATCCAAACACCCCTTTAAACATCTTAATATATCATGAAATTTACTAGATTTACATTGGGTTGTAAAACTAGCTATTTCTTATGAGTTTCTTATGCATGTGATTTGTTTTCGAAAAAGATGGTTTAAATTTTGACTCAAAAATGTCGTTTTTCATATTAAACCAAACGCTTCCTTAACTAGTTACTTATACTACTAGTATATCAATATATATATAATATATATATATATATATATATATATATATATATATATATATATATATATATATGAATTATATATCTTGACAAGTCAGATTAGCAATTTTTAGATTTATAATCATAATAACGTTTTATAAAAATTATAATTACTAAGTTTCGATATTATTTGGACATGATCCAAACACCCCCTTATTGTGAACCAAAATATTTTTTTCTTGGTCGAAAAATGTAATTTCAAGTTTTACAAGTTATAAAAGTATAATGTGATTATTTTTAACACGTTTTCAAAACATTGTTCAACAATGTGTTTACTAAAAATTTTGAAAAGGAGTGTATAAAATTTTTCAAAAATTTTCGACAAGATTGTTTATAATTACTAGTTTCTAGTGTTAATTAATCATTCTAATCCTAGGGGAAGCATTTAGTTATGGAGTTTTAAGACTCAATTTGAAAGAAATTGTGAAATTGAAGAAATTTATAAAACATGCATAATCATGAGTATGACCAAATTAGATGAAATTAGATGAAATGTGTTATGAAAAACTTACAATACGTAATGGTGATTGTGTTAGATGAATTTGCCCTTTGCGAATTAACCCGAATTATGTGATTTGGAAGTGATTTAAGGTGTTTTTGGGTTTTGGTTTTCGTCACAGCAGTAGCAGGGGAAGGAGAGTATGAAAATGTGGAGTGTTTGGCAAGAGGAATAAAGGGAAAAACGGGTTGGAGTATTCAGATGGCCGGCCCCCTTAAACATTAAGGGGGCCGCCCTTCATTATGCTGCCAGTCCCCTTAAACATTAAGGGAGCCGCCCTCCAAAATGTTTATTTTTCGTGTTTTTGGTTTCTAGAACTAACAAGAAAATATTTATATATATAAATATATATATATATATATATATATATATATATATATATATATATATATATTAGATTTATATTTAATCAAAAATACGTTGGAGATTATTCGCACGAAAGGAATTGCTTGACATTTTGTCAATTAAATTTTCTTGATTATTTCGGATGAAATTCATCAAGTTGTCAAGTGGACGAGAGAGTTGTGGAAGGTTCATATATATATATATATATATATATATATATATATATATATATATATATATATATATATATATATATATATATATATATATATATATATATATAGTAAGGGCTTATAAGACGAGAATATAGGAGGGAGACGAATGCAACGAAAGCCGGGAGTTTGTTTCATCCATACATTTTTTGACTCATCTCTCTTCATCAGCATGAGTGTTGTTGAACATTAAAGTTCGATAAGGCAAATGGGGGAAAGAAAGGGTTCGAAAACGAATAATTTCTAGTTCTAGAAAATTAACAAATGAATTTTCTAGGTTATACGATCCTAGATGTAACTATATATATATATATATATATATATATATATATATATATATATATATATATATATATATATATATATATATATAGTATAATAAGATAGATATAGACATATATATATATATATATATATATATATATATATGTATATATATATGTATGTATATTTAGATATAGTATAATAAGATAGGTATATATATATGTATAAATATAAAAATTAGAATAAACAATGAGCCAAACAAAATTACATAACAACTAGATACAAAACTAAGCATGCATTTCTTGGCAATGAAATAAAAGGGAATGTGTACCTTTCGTCATCATCGCGTTTATCTTCAAAGTCTTCAAGGAATAGTCCGAACATGAAGTGACATCAAAGGTTTCCATGTTTGAATGGCGAATATTTTTACGTTGGTCCCCATTATCTCATTTGACCAAAGTTATTTGATCCGAACATGTTTTGTATTTGACTTGGGTGCATATATGGTGGAAACATTCCCCATGGATTGAAGTTTCACATTTGTTGATTATTGTTAATGTTTCGTCTATTTTGGTTTGCTCTTGGTTGAGGTGTTTTAGGTCTAGGGTAAGAATTATTTGTTTTCCTAGGTGGTGGAGTTTTAGATCTTGTTTTAGTTTTGGACGATCCTACTTCGGTTTTTAAAGATGGTTTATAAAACGGTTTTATTTCTTCTTTACCAGAGATGGGTATTTTCTTATCATTTATGAGTATATACTTAGGATTAGATTTTGAAGGTTTTAATTCCTTGAGTTCACTTTCAAATTTAACATTTTTAATTTCACTTGTTGAAGCTTCAGTTGAGTTAAATCCTAAACCGGTTTTATCTCCGGATACTCTTTGAATACTTATAATTTTACTAAGTGAGTTACTACTATTTTCAAATTTATCAAGTTTACAAATTTCTTCCCTAAGTTTGTTGTTTTCACTTTTAAGCTCTTGGCATGATTTACATTCTTCAACAATTTCTTTACCTTTTTCAAGTTGATGTATTTTAATTTTTAGTTCTAGCACTTCATTTTCTAGTTGGTTGTTTATGTATTTTAGTGATTTGTTTTTAGCCATTACTTGTTGTCCTAGTTTGCATAATCTATTGTATTCACTATCTAAATCTTTTTCATCTAATGATAAATTTTCATCACTAAAGTATTCGGTTTCGGAACGTACCTCACTTGATGTCTTAGCCATGAGACACTTTTATTCCTTTGTTGTTTCTTTCTCATCTTCATCGCTATCACTCCAAGCTCCTCCAACAAACGCTCTTTGATTTTGATCTCTTGTCATCATTGGACATTTTCCAATGAGGTGATTCGGATCACCACACGTGAAACACTTTCTCTCATTCTTGCTATAATTGTCATCATTATTCTTTTGAGGTGCTCTCCTTTCATCGTGTGGTTGTCTAACGAATCTTCCTCGCCTTTTGAAGAATTTCTTGAAATCTCTTACGGCCATGGCATATTCTTCGTCATCGCTTTCGGAAGATGAGCTATCTTCGTTGTTGGATTCCTTTCTAGCTTTCAAAGAGATTGACTTGCTTTGTTCTCGTTTTCCTTTAACCATTTTGGAGTCCTTCTTTATAATTGCTTCGTAGACTTTCAAATTTCCAATTAATTCATCAAGTTGTAGTGTTGACAAATTCTTTGATTCCTCAATAGCCGTCACTTTAGCCCGCCATTTTGGGTGAAGAGCTCTAAGAAACTTCCTAACAAAATTCTTACTAGAAAAATTCTCATCAAGTGCTTTTAAACTTGTGATGATAGTGTTAAATCTAGCAAAAGCATTATCAATTGATTCCTCTTCCGGAATCGTGAATTGCTCATATTGTTGAACAAGTAGATCTATTTTATTATCTTTGACTTGATTATTACCTTGGTGAGTTATTAATAAAGAGTTTCAAATTTCTTTTGCGGTTTCACACATAAAGATCCTTTCGTACTCTTTACGTGGTAACGCATTGTAAATAACCATTTTTGCTTCATTATTTTTAGCAAGTTTTCTTTTTAAATCATCATTTTGTTTTTCAAAAGGTACGATTTCATCTTTCTTAGTTTCGGGGTTATTTTGAATAGGTAAAAAGTCACCATTGGTAATAACATGCCAAAGATCTAGATCTTTTGATTTCACATAAGTTTCGAATCGATTTTTCCAATATAAAAATCCATCACTTTCAAATAGTGGTGGTCTTTGCATAGATTGCCCTACTAAATATTTTTCAGATTCCATAGATCGTTACAAGTTTTAAAATACAATATATTTTAAAAATCTTGCAAGACGTGGCTCCTGATACCAATTGTGGAAAACTAGAAGGGGGGTTGAATAGTTTTACGTCCTTTTAAAATTTATAAAAACAAGTTTGTTTTAAAAACTTCGATTCTAGTTTATGTGATCTCAATACTTGCACTATATGAACAATTATATAGTAACTAACTAACTAAGCTAATATAGTAAAGGTAAGTAAGTAAGTAATGAAAAGAGTTGGAGAGATCAAACCACAACACAAGGATTTATAGTGGTTCGGCTACAAGGTCACCTTCCTTGTGCCTACTCCACTCCCCGAGTCACCTACTCGAGAGTTTTCTTCACTATATCAACAAACTCTCTTATGGCGGAGAAAACCTTACACACCACAACTACGTCACAACTTGATCCCAACTTCTACACAACTTCTTCACACCTATCTTCTTCACACCTATCTTCGTTACTTCAATCTACTTCACACCTATCTTCTTCACAACTACACTACTTCACTACTAATCAACTTGTATTTCCTACACAACTTCTATTTCTTCTAAACTACTAATTACAAACACAACACAACTTCACAAACGATATATATACACTATGCACAACTACTCTTCAATACTTCTTGAACTTAGTTGTAGAAGGAGTGTTCTTCTTTTGCAATTTGGATGAGGATGGATAATGAGGGATTGAATCACTTGAAACAAGGATTAATATACAAATGATCAAAGGGTTTTAGAGGATGTTTAGAGAGTTTGAGATCTGAAAATTTTGTGCAAAAGGTGAGAAAAATTCCAGATTTAAGGTGGTATTTATAGGCAACAAGTTCTGATAGAGGAGCGTGGCCGGCCCTCTTAAATCAAGGCCGGCCCCCTTAAAATTAAGGGGACCGCCCCATATAATTAAGGGGGCCGCCCAACTGTAATGGCCAGAAAACTTGTCTTTTAGTGGGGAAAGTTTATTTGGTGAAAAACTAACTGATTTTGGTTAAAAATTTGAAATCATATATTTAGTATGATTAAAACATTTTTCTTTATTACCAAAAGTGTTTTTCAAAAATATATAATATGTTTATATAATTAAATAAACTTTGTATTAGTTAATTAAATACTCCTTTGATCATGAGATGTATTAAACACTTGTTTATTCATACCTTAAGTGATTAAGTTGGATATAGTGATATAAACTAGCTTAATACTTGTTTACGTAGTAATCTTACGTTTGATGAGTTTACATTTTGTGATCGTCAAAATATAGAGATATCGAAAAATATAAATAACGTTTTCATGCATTATATATGTCAACAGCATACTCATCATTTCACCATTATTTTTACCATTATTCGACACTTGAGGTTTATTCCTAGACATTCTTACATGAGCTTTATTCTCAATTATCATGAAAGCATCATTCGTGTTTCGAGCCAATAAATTCCCACCCGCAGCAGAGTTGAGTGAGTCTTGGTCAACATGACATAACCCATTATAGAAAGTGTCAATCTGCTGAAGGTCGGTGAACCCATGGTTAGGACATTTTTCCTTCAAATCTTTGAATCGATCCCAAGCTTCACTAAACGACTCATCAAAAGCTTGTTGGAACCGAAAGATTTGGGATCGTAGGTTAGAAGTTTTAGAGGGAGGATAGAAATAATTCACGAACTTGGAAGTAAGATCAATCCAAGTGTGAATCAAATTAGACGGTTCCTTTTCCAGCCAAGTCCGGGCTGCTCCTTTTAAAGAGAAATGAAATAACTTCAATTTCACCATATCGTGAGGAACTTGGTTCATTCTTATGGTCTCAGTGATGTCGGTGAAATTTCTGATGTGAGCATAGGGGTCTTCGTGATTAAACCCGTGAAAGGATATACCCGTGATCAAATTGAGTAATCCTTGATTGATCTCAAAATTGGCATTGATGTCCGGAATCGTAATAGCTCTCCTCACACCATTGAATGGTGATTGGAGTTGTTCTTCCATTGGACGTGGATCAAACGCCGGTTGTTGTCCCATCGGCGGGATAACATTGTGCTGCGGACCACCCATCGGCGGGGATCCGTTGTGTTGTTCGTTTTGGTTCATCTCCTCGTTGTCAAGGAAATGAACCCGACTAGTATGTCGTAAAACCCGCTCGGGGTTTGAGAACGGAGACGTAAGACTCTCAAAAGAAGAATGGGTGTGCATATACCACAAACAAAATCAAAAAGAAAAAGAAAAGAGAAAGGAAAATCTTTTTGTTTTTATTTTTATTTCAAAAACTTTTTATTTCTTTTGTTTTTCTTTTTATTAAAACGTTACGTTAATCGAAAACCGTTTCTTTCAAAACCACGCGCGACAGGACGGGAAAGAAGAATGGATCTCTCTTCAGCTAGCAATTTAATGTCTTAGCTTCCGTATTTCCCGATTAATCGGTTGTAGTAATTGAAATAATCTGATAAACAACTAATTTCACGTTTTTGTTATATTGTGAGACTTATTTGGTTTACAACGCCCTCCCTTCCACGGTAGAGTCGAGGCTGTAACTTTATTGTTTTTTTTGGTATTTTTGTAAACACTTTAGGAAAAGTGTTTTGAATTTTTCAATTTTTATAGAAATATATATACAAAGTAGAGGAAGGCTTAACAAAACACGATTTTTCAAAACGATATTCAAAAACTCACTTCGACCTTCCCCGGCAGCGGCACCAAAAATTGATGTGTGCTCAATTATAGTATATATTTATTTTCCAAAGAAATACTTAGGAAAGTATTTCCCGGGTCGTTCTCCCAACGAAGGTTCGAATGGAATTGCGAATAATCGAATTGTGAATCGTGTAGTGAAAAGTGAATAGTGAGAAGTGATGGTGAAATTCAAAATATGAAAAGGAATAATGAATTATGCAAAGATTACAAGCTAATTATGCACCAAAGTCTAAAACGTAAAAACGGAAATGCAACCGCGTTATTTAAAACGTAACTTTTATTGAAAAAACGATCCTACAAACGTGAAATTATTTTCTAAAAGTCTTAAACTACTAAAATGAATTTCCAGAAAAAGAAAATTATTTTTTTTTACTTTTCAATTATTTTCTATGAATTTATTTAGAATTTTGTAATTTTAAATGAATTAAAAATGAAAGAAAATAGAAAAATAAGGTGGAAAAATGAAAATTTTATTCTGAAAATTCTAAATTATTATAAAAGAATTTCTAAAATTATTTTTGTATTTTTCACAGCTTTTTCTGAATTTTTATGGATTTTTGTTTATTAAAAAACTATTTAAAAATGAATAAAATCAAAAGAAAATTAAGAAAAATACTAAAAATGCTTGGAAAAATTCCAGAAAATCAAAAATAATACAAAGAACTTAGAGAAAAATTTAAGAATGAAAATAAGTTGATTCAGTGCTTATTCTGCCAAACTGCTTATTCACAAGTGCTTATTAATAAGCACTTGTGAACAATTTGCTATGAAACTTTGAACACAGGCCTAATATGATATAATATGCTTAGTTAAGCAAGATATGACAAATAAAGAACACAGAAGTACACAGTTCTACCAATAATATGCAATAAGCTAAATGAATAAGCTAGAATAGAAAAACAGAATAAGCTCAGACTGGAACAGAAGCTAAACAGTGGTACAAAACAATATTACAACTCAAATCACACTCAGAAACAAACATCAAACTCAGTAAAAAGAACCAAAAGCACATATGCAGGCCTATTAACCAAACAGTTATTCTGTTTCCAAAGGGCTAACTTGCAGAGGCAAATAAGCTCACTAAATTAGCTCAGAAGTACAAATTTATGGGGGCTAAATTGAGATAACAATACTAAATGTCCAATTCTACTAAAAACCCTATCACATTCATACAAATGCTACTCTGAAATTACTCAAAATCAGCAACCTGTAGCACTATAAAGCAAATACAGTTTGACTTTTTTAAATCTTACACTGGTTTGACTAAAACTAATTTCTAACTAATTAATTCTAACAATTTATATATAATAAGTTCTAATTAATCTGAATTATGCTATTCTAATCTGTTTATTACCTAAATGTACAATTACTCAAACTAAACCCTATAATTTCAAACAGTTAATGAAGTTAAAAACCTACTTTGACTTTTTCCAAACTAGACTACTGTTTTATTGATTTAAATCCTAATTATATCACTAAAGAAGCCTAGGTGTGACAGAGAAATAACAAACAAACAACTACTGAATTCAATTCACCACAATTCCAAACACCCTCTAAATTAACAACCTACACTATGAAACAATGAATCATTCCACAAATCACTACACTATTGATTATTCTAGCTTCAATTTCAATTACAGAAACTAAATCAGTCAATCCATAGCAATTAAATCCAACAGAAAATCAAAAACTCAAATCCACACTATAACAGATGCTCAATTATTACTGATTCCAATAGAAATATAATATGACGGATCTAAACAAATTCAGTTACTAAAATAAGCTAATTAACTACAAAATCTACAAACAGTTCAAATAGAAATCTAACAATATCAGAAATAATGACAACTACAACTACTGAATCAATGAAACAATAACCATTTCATATACCACTAAAGTCAAACAGTTATACTAAAATAAGGCTACAAATCAAAGAGTTACCAACTCAATTCCCCCTCAGCTAGAACAGAGGGGGCTCTGTAGGACTGTAGAACAACCTTATCACTTGCGAATCTAGGCTAGATCTAGAGAGAGAAAGTAAGTAGAGAGAGAGAGTGGAAGGGAACTCCTAGTGTGTGAAATAATAACCTTGATATTACTAAGAGAACCAACCTCAAAATGAGGCCTTACATGTGTATTTATACTTGTAGTCTAGGGCTTCACATATCTTTGACCATATTACATAACTAGCCCTTAGACTTTATACAAGCATGAATAATACACATAAACTTAATAAACTAGCATTTACTAACTATTACATGAATATATTTAACTAACTATTTGACTCAATAATGATCGTCACTTTTAATCCTAACAATCCCCCCTAAGGGACGATCATTGAGATCTCACTTTGATTTCATAAATGATCAACACTTCTAATGCTAACAATCTCCCCCTAAGGGTGATCATTGAGATCTCTCTTTTGTGACTTTGATCTTTGATCTTTGAAGCTTGTTCTCTTGAACTTTGAGTCCTTGTGTAATAGTTTTGCTAGTTCCTTTGTTCCAATCATGCTTTGTGATCTTTCTTGCCTTTGATCAACATCTTTACTATGTTGTCTTTACATCTTTTCCAACATGCTCATACTTTGTTTGACTTTGAATCTTTGTGAAGTTCTCTTCTCTTTGACTTTAATCTTTGTTTCTTTAGTTTGAAGATTCTTTGACTTTGACTTAGAAACATTCTGAACTTTGCTTTGCTTAGATCTTTGAAGAGAGCTTTGCAGGGTATGAGCATGTGGATCTTTGAGTGATGGTAACGGTCTTTCTCCAAGGAACATTCATGAGTACCTGCATAAAACAGTTAGCAATAAAGTATCCGGTACTTACAGGTTCGGAATTAGAGATCGTCAACAGCATAGTGTGAAGACTCCTTCTAACCCTTACCAAGGCCGTTCCTGAATCAGATACCCTTGAAAGGGCTTACTAGATCCACTGAAGTACATCAATGATTCAGGTGAGTTGCTGGAGATCACCCCACAACTGTAGACCGTTTTGGACATAGTAACCATCATGATAGATAAGGCAAGATCCGTAGATCTCATAAAGACTCTTACAACTTGTGTCCTTTTTGGCGAACACAAGTGTATTCATAGGAAGTGTATCCTAAGAGATTTTTTAATGTATCTCATGGCTCTAGACTCGATAAGTGCATAATTTGGTTTCCTATGCGGAGACTAGGGAGGGGTCTCCTGCTTCGATATCAACGATCTCTAAGAGACAGGTCGATAGATTACACCGGTTCCCCGTGAGAATGAAACAAGCTCTTTTAAGAGAACTTGAGTGGCTAGAAGGTTTAGTGCAGTGCGTCACTGGGTCCATGACGTCTTTATCTTCAATACCAGTGTCACCTTAGTAACAACCAGTAGCATATGAGTTGAACCCGGTGTCTACCCTAAGGTTGAACATATGGAGGGCTATTTCTTTTCACCCTTTCATTTGCTTTTCTTTTTAATTCTTCAACCCCTTCTTTCTCCTTTCATTCTTTTCTCCTTTTTTCAAATCATACCTAAGGACTTCTAATTCTAATCTATTGGAATTGTCCTTGGGTAGATCCCTCCGGCTCTGGCGGATCATAGGACGGTTTTTCCTAACCTTAGTCACCTTATAACTTCATGACTATCCTATTGTTGCCATCAAACCATTTGTGAAAATCTCTCAAAGTGTTTTTGATAATAAAACATACTTTGTTAACACTTCGAGAGTTTTGAATTTCATTTGAAGGACTCCCCCTTCACATGTGCTCATGGATTTTTAAGAAATTTGCACATGCGTGAGGAGTTTGCACTTTTGAATTGATTCACTTTCAATGAACACAACCGATTCGAGACACGCTTACATCACTAGTTAGACTAGCTTGAAGTTATTACCCGGCCTGGTCATATCCACAGAAAGTTTCTCGAAACGGTACATTTCTACTAAGACAAATCCTTTTCGAGACACGCTTACGTGGCTAGTTAAAGAGTTCCATTGTCAGCTTTTAGGTGACAACTAGCTCTAGTAACTAACTTGATGTTATTACCCGTCGAGGATAAGTCTTTTCGATTACTAACTTTTGTTGTTTCGTCAATTCTTGGGTCATTTCTGAGTCGAGCTCTTTTGAGATTCAAGACGATCACATTTTAATCACGTCTTCTCCCCCTCAAAAATAGCATATCCATGGTATTTTTGATACCAATTGATTAAGACCTTTTCTTTTTGGATAGCTTATGGGAGAAATGGATTGTTTGTTAATTCCGTATTTGTTTCCTTTAAGCATGATCTTTTTGGAACAACTTTATATTACTCCACCTCAAAATTAGAACATTTTGAGTAAATATCTGCTTTGAAGGATTTGAGGGAGTAATATCTTGAGCTAAAAAGTTTTGATAACCTTTTGAAACATTTTCAAAAGTTTTGCTCAAAAATTAAGAAGACTTTGATAAGCTTTTTGGTGAGAAGTCTTCTTTACTTTTAGGATTGTCGCACATAAATGTACAACAGAGTCCTTTCTTTGAAAATCGCGGGTTATACACTGTTATGTGTGCATAAGCCATTAATGTTTTTAGGATAAGTGCTCGAAAAATATTTAAAACCTTTGTTTAAACTTAAGCACTTTTCTTTCTTTGAAGAACGAGTCCTTAGCTGAAGTACTAAGAAGTCATAATATTGAAGTCCGAGTCCTTAGCAAAAGTACTAAGAAGTCATAATTTTGAAGTCCGGGTTTCGTACTGAAGTATACGAAAGCCATTATGATTTTGGATTAGACAACAACTTTTGGAACCCATTTAAGCACGACGCCAACTGGGTTTCCATATTTTGAAATCCATTTGTAAGTTGTGTCAATCCGAGACAAAGAAGTTGAATTCCAACGAGGACTGAAAACCGATGTTTCGTTTTGAAATAGAGCTCGTGGAATCAACGGTGATTTAAAACTCTTTTGCTTTTGAAAGTTCCAAGCATAGCCATTCTTTTGTTGTAGCGGAAGCATTTCAGAGTATGAATATTTCAAATGTTTTGAACGGCTTTGCTTTAGTTTCCACACTGGCTTTACCGGAGTAAAATGAGAGTATGGAGTTTGAAAACCTTGATTCTTTTCTTTATGAGCACTTGCATTTGAAACCTTTTGAGGAGTAAATGTTTTAGAAAGATTAGGTCTCTTTAAAAATTTCCTTCCTTTTTGCAAAGAATAGGTTGTAAACTGAGAAACCTTTTTCGAAAACGGTTTGGAAGATTCACTCGTGTAAACCTTCTCCGAAACACTTACTTGTGGTTTAGACTCGTTTGAAACTTGAGATTTTCCTTTTGACCGGTTAAGAACATCAAACTTCGCTTTTAATGCATTGTATGACGTTCTCAAATCATTGTATCCTTTTTGAAGAGAAAGATGATCTGATGATGCCAGTTTTTCTTGCAAAGAAGCATTTTGATTTTCAAGATGTGCAAAATATTTTTCATATTTATCTGTTTCGATTGAAAAATCATTTTTGGCATCACCAAAATCCTTGGTTTGTTGTGCAATCGTTTTTTCCAATTCAACAATTTTCTTTTGAAGCACAAACTTTTCTTTTTCAAAAAGATGATTTGGTGTGATCTGAGAGTCAGATTTGTTTAAAGTTTGATTCTGAACTCTTGACCGCTTGATTGAATCAAACAAGTTTTTGTAAGTCTGTTTCAAATGCTCATTTTCTTTTTGTAATGATGCCACAGCATGTTCCAATTCAAGATTTTTTGTATCAAATTCGTCAAAATCAAACTTGATATTGGTATCATCACATTTTTCTTCAAAAATCTTTTCTTTTTCTTTAAGCACTGATGTCAAAGAGTTTTCAGAAGACATTTTCTCATTCTTCTCTTGCAGTTTAAGTTGGAAAGAGATACTTTATGCTTCGAGTATTGCAAGATGTTTCTCAAAGTGAGTAGTTCTTTTTGACAATTCTGCTTTGACATCAGTTGCTTCTTGTGAAAGCTCGGTGATTTTCTTTTTGAGACAAAGATTTTCAGATTTCAAAGAAGATGTTTGTTCAAAATTCTCATTCACTTTCTCATGGCAAACAGATTTTGATTTGAAAGACTCTATTTGATTTGTGAAAAATTCCTTTTGAATGTCAAGTATTAAGCATTTTTCATCAAATTCGTCTTCAAGAGAATGAACGTACTTTAAATATTCTCTCATTTCAGTGACAAGATGTTTTTCAAAGTACTCAAAACTTACGTTGAGATTTTTCACATGAGGTTCAATCTCATCTTTCAAAATCTTTTGGACTTCAATCTTAAGGCGTACATCTGATGAAAGAGGATTAGAGAAAACGCTGTTATCGATGTTTACTTGCTTAAACCAAATGACCTTTAACGTATGCTCAATGTGATGTTTAAGACTACAAAATTGTTTCCTTGCTTTATTTTGCCATAACGTAGCATCATAAGTAGCAAGTTGAGCTTCTTTGTAAAATCTTTTCACATTTGTGTCTTTTCTTTTGAAAGGTTCTTTTGGTATATCAGTCAATTGTAGACCACTATACACAAAGCCGTGATACGAGAGTGGGTTTTTTGTTTGTTTTACTTTCAAATGTTTTTCCTCTTCAGATTTTAAAATATCTTGAGACTCAAACAAAAGATCATCTGACAATTCTTTTCCCATATCATTAGTGTTATACAAAATAGGTGTCAACTTTTGCACTTTGTTTAAAAAACAAGGTTTTTCATTTTCCACATTAGCATTATTCACAAAACCAATCCCAGATGTTTGTTTCTCAACCTCCTCATCTTTAGTAGGCAGCATGTTGATAGTCTGAGAAGTCTGTCCCAATTTTCGAAGTTTGTTTTCAAGATCGTTTGTTCGTTTCAAAAACTCTTGGTTTTCATTCTCTAGTTTTGTGTTTACAATCTCAAAATTTGATGTGGTTTTCTGAAGCTTTGAATTTTCACTTTTTAAATCATTGTTCTCTTTTAAAAGCGCTTGAACCTTTCTGTTGTTAACAACCATTTGAGCATCCAGATTTTGAATGGAACGTTTTTCACGAAGAACGGCTTCTCTATAACCAACTTCAAGTTCTTCATTTCTTTTTAAAAGTGGTCTGCCAGACTCTCCATACATTTTAAACTTTTGAGCTTGAGATTTAAGATTTGAGTTTTCAAATTCAAGTTCAGCTTTTCTTTTTGTTACATTTTGAAAACCTTTTTCCATTTCTTTAAATGTAAGACCTTAGATTTCATCTTTATCACACACAATATAAGCACAATAAGAAGGAAAGATGGAAAGATGGTGACTTGTATGAGATATATGTATTTCGTATGTATTGAGAGAGAGAGATGGAAATGAGAGCTTTTATTCAAAGAAAACACACACAAATACACACACAAGCACACCTTACAAATGAGAGGTAAGGTGCCTTTTATAGTTAGAGAGAAAGGCCTCATGGGCTTTCTAATGGACTTGGGCTTGGACTTGGTTACATGATTAGCTACAAGGCTTATGAAACATATCACATAACATATTAGCTTGCCAAGTCCAAAGCCCAATGACTAAACTATTACTAAACTTAACAAACGACACAATGTAACAATATGAGAATGACCATCACTTCTATATATAAATATTTTAATGTTAACAATCTCCCCCTAAGGGGTGGTCATTCGAATGATGCTCCACGTGAGTGGGTCTTCCGTGTTCTTTGTCTTTAACTTTGTGTGTCGTTGTAGAATAGTCTTTAGTCTTTGTTCCTTCATGCTTTGTGATCTTTGATAACTGATTTTCATCGTTCTTTGTTCTTTTGTTATGTAGAGTTATCTGCCTTTTGTCACTTCTGCATCTGTGGTGGTTGTTTGCCATTCCAACATGCTCATACATCTTTGGACTTTGATATTCATATGCACGTAGTTCCCTTTCTTTCACTTTGATCTTTAGTCTTCATACTTTGTAGATTCTTCTTTTTGGCGTAGAATCTTTCTTTGAACTTTGTGTTGTATAGATCTTTGAGGGAGCTTTCTTTAACTTCCAGATGTATGTATGAGCATGTGGAATCTGTCGCCATGGAGATGAAGTGTCCCTGCATATAAATAGTTAGCAATAAAACATCCGGTACTTACAGATAAGAATTAGAGATCGTCAATAGCATAGTGTGAAGACTCCTTCTAACCCTTACCAAGGCCGTTCCCATGTCAGATACTCTCGAGAGAGCTTACAAGACCTACTTAGTAGCTCAATGATTGGGTGAGTCGCTGGGGATCACTCCACGACTGTAGACCGTTTGAAACCACCGCGAACACTAAGCGTAACCCATAAAGAATTACCGAAGTGACCTGCTGTCAGGGCTGCTTGATGTTGACCCTGGCAGGAATTTCCATTCAATCATTGAGAATCACAAATGTGAATCCTCTCATAAATGTTCTGGCAGATTGCTAAGATCTGCGTAGGACTCTTAAGTTTACATCTGGCGTCCTTAATGTTGAACAACCAGTGTAGAAATATCATGTGTTCCTATGAGATCTTTTGATGAATCTTGGGGCTCTAGACTCAATAAGTGCACATTTGGTTTCCTATGCGGAGATTAGGGAGAGGTCTCCTGCTTCAATATCAACCATCTCTAAGAGACAGATCGATAGATTATGCCGGTTCCCCGTGAGAATGAAACAAGTTCTTTTAAGAGAACTTGAGTGGTTAAGAAGGTTTAGTGCAGTGCATCACTGGGTCCATGACGTCTTTGTCTTCAATACCGACGTCACCTTAGTAACAACCAGTAGCATATGAGTTGAACCCGGTGTCTGCCCTAAGGTTGAACATATGGAGGGCTATTTCTTTTCACCCTTTTTTTCGTAACTTTTCTTTTTAATTCTTCAACCCCTTCTTTCTCCTTTCTCATTTTCTCCTTTTTTTCAATCATACCTAAGGACTTCTAATTCTAATCTATTGGAATTGTCCTTGGGTAGATCCCTCCGGCTCTGGCGGATCATAGGACGGTTTTTCCTAACCTTAGTCACCTTATAACTCCATGACTATCCTATCATTGTTGCCATAAACCATTTATTCGAAAATCTCTCAAAGTGTTTATGATAATAAAACACATTGTTGTTACCATTTTGAGAGTTTTGCAACTTTTGAAGGACTCCCCCTTCACATGTGCTCATGAATTTTTAAGAAATTTGCACATGCGTGAGGATTTTGCACTTTTTAGAATTGATCCACTTTCAGTGAACATGACCGATTCAAGACACGTTTACATCACTAGTTAGACTAGCTTGAAGTTATTACCCGTCCTGGTCAAGTCCAAAGAAAGTCTCTCGATACGGTACATTCTACTCAGACAAGTCCTATTCGAGACACGCTTACATCACTAGTTAAACTAGCTTGAAATTATTACCCGTCCAGGACAAGTCTTTTCGATTACTGACATTTTAAACTTCGTCAATTCATTGGTACTTACTGAGTCGAGCTCTTTTGAGATTCATTCACAAACTTTAAACATCTTTGATCACATTTTAATCATGTCTTCTCCCCCTCAAAAATAGCATAACGTGATATTTTTGATATCAACTGATTAATAAAAAGCTTTTAGGAGAGAAAGACAGATTTGATTTTGCATGAAATCGGAACATTTTAGTTTTTTTATACTCCCCCTTAATGATAGCTCATTTTAAATCAATTTAAGGGTTTAGAGGGAGTTATCTTGAGCACTAATTTTGAGAGATTATGAGAAATCTTTTGAACAATCTTGAAAAATGCTCAAGGATTTTGTTTGAAAACGAGTTTATGCTTGAAATCTTTTTCGTTTGTTTAGACTCGAACTTTTTGAAAAAGATTTAGTCATTGAACGTACGAGTCCTTGATTTGAAAATAATCAGAAGTCATCGTTTAAGTACGGGTTTCGTACTGATGTATACGAAAGCCATTATGAAGAAAATTTTGAGAAACGACATGTTTTAGAAAAATATTAAAAAAAAAAAAAAGAACTCCCGCTCAAGCATCTGTACATGTCCGTATCGTTGTTGAATGACATTTCTAGAAACGTACAGAATATTGATTTATACGAGAGACATGTCGTGAGAAGAATATTTTTGGATTTTTTGATTTTATATTGTTTTTGTATTTTTTGAAAGTTTTATATTTTTGTATTTTGTTTTTGTTGGTTTTTCAAATTTTGTATTTTGTTTTTTTTTTTCAAAAATATTTACAGCGAAGCGATTTTGAAAACATTTTTCAAAAAGATTCGAGAAGACATTCTAGCTCCTCAGGAGTTAGGCTTCGCATGCCAATACGTCGAACTAAATAGTCAAACCTTTCTTTTGGAAGGGCTTTAGTAAAAAGATCGGCGAGTTGATAATCAGTCTTAACGAAAAATAATTCAACAGTACCCTCTTCCACGTGTTCTTTGATGAAATGGTAGCGGACTTTGATATGTTTCGTCTTAGAGTGATGTACGGGATTGCACGAGATGGCTATGGCACTTTTTGAGTCACAATACATAGGTATTCTGTCAAAAGTAAAGCCATAATCTGTGAGCTGTGTCCGCATCCAAAGAACTTGGGCACAACATGCAGATAGAGACACATACTCGGCTTCGGTGGTTGATAGCGCAGTACAATCCTATTTCTTTGAAGACCAGCTTACAAGCTTTTCACCAAAAAATTGTGCTCCACCTGATGTACTCTTTGCTGTAACTTGATCACCAGCATGGTCTGCATCTGAAAATGCTGTTAGATGAAACCCCGAATCCTTCGGATACCAAAGTCCCATGTTAATGGTGCTTCGTAGGTACCGAAAGATCCGTTTAACCTCTTTAAGGTGAAGTTCGGTAGGGTTTGCCTGAAACCGTGCTAATAAACATACAGCAAATTGTATATCGGGTCGGCTAGCAGTTAGGTACATGAGAGAACCGATCATGCTCCGATATTTTTTCGGATCGATTGGTTTCCCAAACAAATCAACACCTATTTTTGGTGAAGTGACCATTGGTGTACTAACAGAATCACAATTTTCCATTCCATGTTTTTTCAAAATCTCTATTGTATATTTAGCTTGATTGATAAAAATACCACGAGGGGATTGATGTATTTGTAAACCAAGAAAGAATTTTAGTTCCCCTATCATGGACATTTCAAATTTGCTTTTCATGAGATTTTCAAAATGTTTTGAATGGTTGGGATTGGTTGATCCAAAAATAATGTCGTCCACATAAATTTGAACGATCAAAATGTCATCTTTGAGCTTTTTGATAAACAAGGTGTCATCAACCGTTCCTTTTGTGAAATTGTTTTTGAGCAAGAAAGATGATAGTTCGTCATACCACGCTCTTGGAGCTTGTTTTAAACCATAAATTGCTTTCTTAAGCTTGTAGACGTAGTCTGGATAATCTCTGTCGATGAATCCCTCTGGCTGACTCACATACACTTCTTCTTTCAGAGTTCCATTTAAGAAGGCAGTCTTAATATCCATCTGATAGACTGTGATGTTTTTGTGAGCTGCATAGGCTAAGAAAATCCGGACTGCTTCAAGTCTAGCTACAGGCGCGAATGATTCTTCAAAATCTATCCCTTCTTCTTGTGGATAACCTTTAGCCACGAGACGAGCTTTGTTGCGAATAACAGTCATTTCCTCATCCAGTTTGTTCTTCCACAACCACTTGAGATCAAGAACTCGTTTATCAAGTGGTCGTTCAACAAGTTCCCAACTATCATGTAACAGGTATTGAAGAAATTCCTCCTGCATCGCTTCAATCCAAGGGTTTTCTGCCATTGCTTCCCGAATGTTCTTAGGTTCTTTGAGGCTGATTGAGCAAACGTAAATGCACAATTCGAGATCGGTGGCAAGTTGTCTCCTTGTCTGAACTGGCTTTGAAGGTTCACCAATAATATGTTCTATTGGATGGTCTTTTGTCCATTGAAACGTAGAAGGGTACCTTGGGTGTAACAAATGTGTGTTAGATGGTTCTTGTAACCTTGAAGAAGATTCAGCAGAGTCTGTTGCAAACGGGTTTTCAAATACTTCTTCTTCTTCTAACGCAACATCGTTTGAATTATTTGTTGGTTCTTCTTGAAAATTTGTGTTTTGGTTTTGCTCATCAACTCTTGGTAGTTCAGTTTCAAGTACTGGAGTTGCTTGAGTAGATGTAGATGATGTTGATGTAGTTGGTGCTTCAGCTTCGATTGTTGTGGATGCATCTTGTGTTGGTGGTGGTGGTTGATGGTTTTGAGCAGGTGCAGCGGAATGTTGTGGAGATGCATTTGTCGAAGTTCCACCATAGTATTCATCAAACATTAACTCGAAGAAATTTTCCAGTTCTTGTTCTGAAGGTTTATCCGTGTTTGTTGACTGAGCTCCTTGAGGTACGAGTCCTGAACTGATGTGTCCAGAAGTCTGCTGGTTTGGTGCGGGTCCTAATCCGTTTTGATTAGAAGCCATCGGATTAAGCGCGGGTTCTAGAGCGTATCTCTCAGAAGCCATTTGTGAAATCTCGTCAAACTTCACATTCATCGTCTCCATTATCCTTTTCGTTCTTCTATTATACACCCTGAATGCCCTCGAGTTTTCTGAATATCCAATGAAGATTCCAATATCACCCTTAGCTTTTAACTTCCCTAGATCTTCTCTGTCATTCGTCGGATAGCACAAAGCGCCAAACACGTGAAGGTAAGAGATGTCAGGTTTACGGTTGTTCACTAGCTCATATGGGGTTTTATTGAATCTCGGATGGACTAGGGATCGGTTTTGAGTAAAACAAGCAGTGGCTACAGCATCAGCCCATAAGAATAGAGGTGCACTAGAAAAAATTAGCATTGTGCGAGCAGCTTCCACAAGAGTTCGGTTTCTTCTTTCAACTACCCCATTCTGCTGTGGAGTTCTAACAACTGATGTTTGGTGTGTGATTCCAACATCTTCAAGGTAAGTTCTTAACTCCTGGTTTGTAAATTCTGTGCCATTGTCTGTTCTTATAATCCTTACTGGAGCTTGAAGTAGAACTTGAATCCGCTTCAGAAAGGTGATGATGATGCCTGGTGCTTCGTCTTTTGATCTCAAAAACTTTACCCAAGTATATCTTGAATAATCATCAACAATAACAAGAATATACTTCTTCCCATTAATGCTTTCAACTCTCATTGGGCCACATAAGTCCATGTGCAACATATGTAACCTTGCTTCCGAACTAGGTACGGTTTTGGGTTTATATGATGCTCTTTTACTTTTTCCTTGTTCGCATGATGGACATAAGTGTTCCTTGGTGTATTTGAACTTAGGAAGTCCGGTGACGATGTTGTCTTTGGCTAACTTGTTGATTGTGTCGAAATTGAGATGGGATAAACGTCTATGCCACAGCCATGACTTAGTTTCGGTTGCCCTTGTCATAAGACAAATTGGTGATGTAGAAGCCATTTGGTTGATGTCGATAGCATACAAATTTGTACCACGATTACCAGTTAAGAGATCATCACCAACCAAATTTCTAATAAAAACCGTGTTTCTTCTGAAAGCCACTTCTAAATCTGCATCACAAAACTGCCTGACTGAAAACAAGTTGTGTCCCAACCCTTCGACGTAGTAAACTCGAGTGATTAAAAAATTCTCAAACCGAAGATCTCCATAACCCAGAATAGCTGCTACATGATCATTTCCAAAGCGTACAGTTCCCATGAATTTCCAGACGAAATTGATCAGCAGCTTTAAGTTCCCGGTCATGTGCTTGGAGCAACCCGAGTCGACGATCCAAAGACATATTTCGATAACCTGCCAAGAACAGAAGAGTTTGTATTTGGAAACCGTGTTGAATTTGGTTCCATGGGGTTAGGAGTAAAAGCAGAATCACACTCATAGACAGTTGCTACTTGTTTAGCTTGAGTTATTTCTAATTTGCCGTCCTTAAGAGTGAACTCTCTACCCGTCGGAATCCACATACAAAACTTAAGATAGTTCCTAGGCATTCGACTAATAGTGGTAGTCCTAAATCGTGCAACTAATCGTTCTATAGATCTGAATCTAGCACTAGGTCTTTTTGGAACATTCTTCTGTTCAGGCGTAACATTCACATTCTTAGAAACACATTCATCATGAACATCATTAATTAAACATTTCTTGCATATTAAACAAACAGAGTCATTACATGCATTAGAAACAGTACTTACGACATTACATTCAGATGAAACATGTCTCTTATTACAAAGCGATAAATTCCTAGGGTGTTCTTCTACTTCTTCAGCTTTATTCTTGCAACTACTCTTAGAAACAGGTGAGACTCTATTGTTCCTTGTATTGCTCCTAGGCTTTAGTCTGCTGCTCCTAGAGGTGCTTTCTAATCCTGTAGAAGGTAAGGCACACACATTAGGATTTATATTGTTTTCCTTTTTAGCATCCCTAGATTCTTTAGAATTATCCTTTATGCACTTGTCATTTGTCTTAGATGTTGAGGCAGACGCACTAGTTGGACTAATCCTAAAAAGGCCAGGTGCTAACACTTTAGGTGTTTCGACAACCGCTTTTCCTTTATCAACAATCTTTTCATTTTCACTTTTCTTGGGCAAGGGTGTTGGAGTGACTGGTTTTGTCAAATCCTTCTTCTCATCGACTGTTGGAGCAAACCTTGAAATTGACATTTTTGGTTTTTGAACCGTGTTTGAAACATTTGGTTTCTCCGAAGTCAATGGTTTTGCAAACTTAGTTTCCTCACCCTTTCCTTTTTGACTTTCAAGCTGAGCCCTCAAAAGATCATTTTGCTCTTTCATGTTCTTTAAGGCACGCTCATACGACAATTTGTCATACTTGCATTCTTCCTTTTTTCGATCAAGTTGTTTAAAATATGACACATTTTCTTTTTCAAGCTTTATAAGAGCATTTTCATATTTCAAAACAATTGCGGAGGTCTCAGCTCTTAGTCGTTCATCGTCTTGAACAGAATATGTTTGTAAAATGATGGACATAATGTCAGTGGTCATAACAGCTTCGAAGAGAGAATCATTCAGGTTTTCCAAAACATTCATGTTTTCACGAGTATCATTAGCTTCGTTTACAAGGGATTTGTGGTCCTTGACAAAGTCGGCCGTTTCTTTTAAGAAAGCTTGTTCAAAATGGATTACCCTCGCACTGATGTTATTCAGTGGGATAGTAATTTCGTTATCAAAACCTTTTTTCTGCTCAATATGAAAACTGGAATGCCAGTTGTTAATATTGACTGTAGTTTTAGAAGCAACAATATTTTGAAGTTCTTGAATTCTCTTTTTAACGTCATCCAAAATTTCTCTAGCCTCACTTGTATTAAAAGTGTTGTTAGAGGATATTTGTTCCATTTTTGAAAGAGATTTGGAAGCAAGTACTTTCTTAGAAAACATTTTTGAGAATGGTCGTTTTATTGAAAACACAGATGGTTCTTTTTGTGGAACAAAAGTAATTCCCGAAAGTTTGTTCAATTTGTTGTAATCAATGGGTTTCAAATTCTTTTGTTTCATTTTATTTATGCTCTGTTCGACATGTTCTATCGTTTGCACAGAATCCCGAACGACGGGAGGATCATGTTTGGTGTAAATCACATTACCATTATACAAAACATTCTGTTCTTGCTGAGCTTTCTTGAGATTACTGGGGTTGTTGTTACCGAGAGCCACTTTATGTTTTGTATGGTAAACCAGATTAGTTTGATTTGAAATCATTTTCATTGTTTGACTTGACTGACCCGACTTAACCACCAATTCTTCTAAATGAGCAATCATGTGTTCTGACTCTACGATTTCGGCCAAAAGTTTGTCTTCTTTCTTTGCAAAGTCCTTTTTCAACTCGTCCCTTTCTTTTTCAAGATTGGTATAAGCTGATTTTTGTTTAGAAAGTTGGTTTTGCAAGTCAAAAATTTCCGCGTTTAAAGCTTTTATCTTCTTGAAAGAATTAACATCAAGTGTATCAAACTTGAGTTGCAATTGTTTTTCCCTTGAAACGGAATTTTGATAACCAGTTTCTAATTCAGACAATCTTTTGTTATGAAATTCAAAAGCTTTAACGTTTTCTTTGTAACTCTCAAGCTTAGCGGTCAATTTAACATTCGCGGCCTTAACATCGCGATTGACCTTTTTCACATTCTCAATTTCAATACGACAATTATTCAATAATGATTCAAACAAAGCACGTGTTTCCTCATCATTCTCAGCATGCTGTGAAACGATGCCTCCATTATGATTCACATCTGGAGTTGCTAAAGGAGTATTGCTACTACTTGGCGTGTCCAGGTATGTATCATAAGTGGGTGCTAGCTTCCCAGAATGTTGTTCCTCATGAGGAGACATATCAAATATATCATTATTGTGACATGTTTTGAAATTTGGTACCTCAGATGGTGCATTGGTGTCATAAACAGGAAGTGTGTCAGAATCCGTGTCATACTTAGCTTCCTGGAGATTCGCCATGAATATGCAGTTCGCATCGATATCCTCTCTATCTTCCATGTCATCCATAAGAGCCATAAAGTCATTCTCCTCTGCGTTCAACTGAAATCCTGCCTCATTCTTTTGTGCCAACAGTAATGCTTTCTGCAAATACGCTGTGTCTTTCTTGTTCGGCTTAGTAGGACAGTTCCTTGCCATATGACCTACACCCTGACAGTTGAAACACTTAACCAGATTAACCTGATTCACATTTCCCAAATTCCCAACTACTGGAGCTGCAACATTTCTATTCTGATTACCCATTGCCTGATTACCAACATTCTGACCCCTCTGATTTCCAACAAACTGACCCAACTGATTCCCTGCATTCTGACCATACTGATTCCCTGCATACTGACCTGCATTCTGCATATTCTGATTGCACATATTAAATCCCGTAGCATATCCTTGCTGATTCCCATAAACTCCAACCATTTGGCCTCCTTTGCCCATATTGAAACTCGGCTGAGCGATCTGCCTGTTGCGAGTATTCGATGAAATCCTTTGGTTGTTGTTTGTTGGTGTAGAATAGCGTCCTTGGAATGCCTTTGACAGAAAAGCAAACGCTTGTGTCAATGCTGCAGCAGCTTCATCATTGTCAGTGAATTCTGGTTCTTGGAAGTGTGGGTATTGCTGTTGTGGAATAACTTCTTGGTGTTGTGGGTAGAACTGTTGTTGGTAGACCGGTGTTGGTTGTTGAATGCATGATGGTTGCATGTAGTTGTGAACGGATGATGATGGTTGTTGAGTGTTCACTTGTAGTGGTGTTGGTGTAGTAGCAATTAATGTGAGAGGATCATGATTCTTTGCCAATCTTTCTTTCCTTACTTCATTAGCCTCAGCTTGGTTTTGCTTCAAAAATTCATAGAGTTGATCATAATTCACCTTATGTAAATCCTTTGTTTGATTGACAATTGTAACATAACGACCCCATTCTTCTGGAAGGTTATTGATGAATTTGATGTTTGTTGCAATTGTTCGAGGTGTCAACTTGTTTCTGATTAACTCATTCATCAAAGTGCAAAACCTTGTGTAGTAAGATTCAATCTGTTCACCTTTAGTGGATGTGAAATTCTCCCATTCAGTAAGAAGTTTGTTCTCAACGTCTTTGATAAGGCGAAAAATGAACCACTTTTAGGGGGTCATTTAAGCCCGAATCCGAATTTATTTGATCAAATATTGCCCTAAATCGTTCCTTTAGTGATTTTAGGTACTTGGAGAGTGAATTCTGGAAAAGAAGCCATTTTGGACGTTTTTGGAGCATAAAAGTGAAGAAAACGGCAAAGTCTCAATTTTCCATGCTGGGAACAGCAGGTGACGGCGTCAAGAGTAATTTCCTGACGGCGTCAAACCTCAATAATAAAATCCGAGAGTTCATGAAGGCGTCAAGAGTTTTCCTGACGGCGTCAAAACCCCAAGAATTAAAATCCGTAGTTGATGACGGCGTCACACACAGGGCGTCAAGAGTAATTTGTGTGACGGCCTAGGCCTTGACGGCGTCAGAAGTAGATCAAGGCCGTCCGAGGAAGTATTTGGCGGCGAGATGACGGCGTCACACCTTTGTTCTTGACGCCGTCATCCCTGTTTTCCTATATATAGTTTTCTAGTTTTTCACATTTAAAGAGAGGAGTTTTGGGAGAAACCCTAAAGACGATTTTGGTGTAACTTTACAGGTTTTTCAAGGGTTCCAACCCCTTGATACCTTGCATGATTAATCAAGATAAGTGTTCTTCTAATTCAATCAATATGTCTATGTGTTGGTTGTCTATATCTTGTTCTTGTCTTAATTCTATCATGCTAGGCTAGATCTCTTTTGTGTTTGCTTAGATCTAATGAAACCTAGATATTGATTATGTGTTGATTACTTGTTTATTCTTGTTTTGGATGAATGATTTATATGTTAGGCTTAAGAAAACTGGCAGATCTCCAAATGGTAACATGCTTGAACGTCTTAAGAAACATGAACCGAGGCGCACTAGGTCTTTATTGGTTGTATTTAATGCATGAGCCACTGTTTACAATCCCTATAGTTGTGCTGGGCATGGTGTAGGAGGAGATAAGAGCTCATAGAATTGGGGAGTTATGTGTGCCACCCCATGAATGGTATTAAGGAATACGATCCGTCATCCATGCAATTATAACAAGTAATTAACGTGTAAAAGATATCTAGGGAGTAGTGAAATCTAAGTAAACACATTTTCTCCAATTACTGCTCACAACTTTAGTATAAATTAGTTTATTTTCATTTTTATTATTTTATTTTGATTGCATCTTAGTATTGGGTTAGTTGAATAGCAACTAATTCCGCCCACTCTTCCAAAACCCGAGATTTTAATTTGCTTTCTAAAAAATATAAAAACACAAAAAATAATCATCCCTCACTTTTAGAACTAGTATTTAGGCTTTCTAATCCTAGCGACACTATTCCTAAGCTGAACGATCAATCCCCCGGTACTTGTCACTATACTATACTACAACGATCAGGTACACTGCCTGGTGGGGGTTGTAAGCTTCTCGAGATCCCTCGAGAGGAAAAGCCTGTTGCGATTCCCACGCATCAAGTTTTTGGCGCCGCAGCCCGGGGAATAGTTATTGTCTAGGTTAGAATTTCTTTTTATTAGGTCTACTTGCTAGATTCCTTTCTAGTAAGATTTTATTTTTATTTCTAGGTCTTCTTTAGTCTATCTTATTTCTTCGTGCTTTTGTTCGTAATCTTTACCATCCGACATCATGGAAGGTGGTAACATCTTTGAACCCATCATCCCACCACAACAAAACCCACCACTAGAACCTCTTAGGCCCCGAACCTTAGGAGAATATTCCCGACCTAACCACCAAGGCTACCGAAACACCATTGAGCTCACCGGAGCCAATGTGACCCCCTTGCGATCCGACACCATCCGGTTGGTGCAAAGCGGATGTGCATTCCATGGACTTCGTTCCGAAGATCCAAATCAACATCTTAAGGACTTCCTCAAAATCGTAGATTCCATAGACCTAGATGTTGCAACTAGAGAGACAACCCGTTTACGCCTATTCCAATTCTCTCTATGGGATCAAGCTAGTCAATGGCTTGAGCGTTTAGCCGCGGGATCCATCACCACATGGGATGATCTCACCACTCGTTTCCTTGCTCAATTTTTCCCACCGGGGAGAACTACTAAGCTTAGGAATGACATCTTGATGTTCCAACAACGTCAAAATGAATCTCTTTATGAAGCATGGACTCGTTTCAAGGACTTACTCCAAAAAGTCCCTCATCATGGCATAGATCTTTGGCTCCAAGTCCAAATCTTTTATGACCATATCGACATCTCCACGAGGCGAGCCATTGACCAATCGGCCGGTGGTAAGCTACGTGATCTTAGTGCGGAACAATCATGGGAACTCATAGAAGATCTTGCTCTCTATGACAACGAAAGTTGGAACGATCCCCGTGACTTGAACAAAACGGTCAAGGCAATATCTTTGCCTTCAAACAATTCTAGCACTCCCGACCGTAGGATCATGGAACTTGAGGACCAAGTCAAGTTTCTTATGAAATATTACGAAGCTCCTAAGCCTTCAAGCCAAGTGAACAAAATCACTTCTTCATGCGAATTATGTAGTGGTCCCCATGACACTCGTGATTGTGTGGAACTCCCCGGAACAGCTTTTGCGGACTACGCATCCACGCGTACCGATGAAGCGGGAAATAAGTGGTACACTTTCAAGCCCAAACCAAACACATACGGTGATTCATACAACCCCTCATGGAAAAATCACCCAAACCTTATGTGGAAACAAAATCAACCCAATTCCTTCAATCCGCCTAACCGTTACCAACCAACCGGTCCACCATCCAACCGTACTTTCAACAACAATCCTTCTAACAACTTTGGTAGTACCAACAATCTTGAAGGGTTGATGTCAAAGTTTATGGCATCTCAAGAAGCTCGCATATCTAAGTTTGAAGCCGATTTCAAACACAAGCAAAGCGAGATGACCACTAGAATTGACGCATTGTTGAAAGTTCTCAATGACCGAGAAATGGGAGCACTCCCAAGCGACACAATCAAGAATCCGAAACTAAACGTTAATTCCATATCTTCAGTTTCGTCACCCACTTCATGTCCATAATACTACTCGGTCAAATCAACGAGCACGTGTTTCAAACAAAACCAAGTTCTACCAAAGGACCAATCAAACAAGACACCCAATATAGAACCGGTCAAAAGTATAGTTGAAACACCTCCTACGCAAGACCTTGACGGTGAATTCAAGGAACTTCACCTTGAACGCCCCGTCATTGATGTCTTAGCGCGTGCTCCTTACTATAGTGCCCTCCTAGAAAAATATGAGAAGTTTAAACTAGGTAAAAATGGGACCACCTTCGTTCAAAACAAGTTGCCTAAAAAGCTTGATAATCCGGGTATATTTGTTTTGCCTTGTAAGATAGGAAGATCCGAAGCTTTCGACACACTACCCGATTTAGGGTCAAGCCTCAACTTGATTCCCTTATCCTTATTCACCGCTCTTAAGCTAGGAAAGTTAGAGGAAACGGAGGTATTGATAGGGCTAGCGGATGGGAGTATTGCCCACCCGGTTGGAATGATTAAAGATGTAGTTGTTTACGTAGGAAAGTTAACTATATTAGCGGATTTCCACGTCCTCGACATGGTTAGTGACACTACATGCCCATTATTGGTAGGAAGAGGATTTTTAGCAACCGCTAGCGCCATGATAGATTGTAAGGAGTCTAAGATAGCGGTAGGTGAAGGAGATACTTGGTCGGTATACGATGTAAAGAAGCATAGTTATGATTGTGATGATGAACCGACACCGCATTGGGTAGAGATGAATAGGAGACCATCTAGATACGGACCTTGGATAGAAAGGAACTTCATAGGACCTCAATGCCCATTTTATCTAGAGAAAGATTTCGTAGAAAAGACACATTCGGTAGAACAACTCATAGCTAGAGATGAAGAGCTAGACCCCTTTGAGGACCCCTTAGTCTTTAGGAAGATGATTGAATTCTTGAACGTAATGCCTATTAATATAGAGATGAATAAGTGGAAAAGAGAGGGAGACAAGTGTAAATGGAGGTGGGACAAGCCACCTAAAGAAGGTGATGGAACATGGCATATGAGGATGACTTTGTATGATCCGGATGGAGAAAAGTTTGAAAGGTCATACCACACTAAGGAAACCGATAGGAAGTTGAAACCTAAGTTTGATTCCAAAGATGTCCTCAATGAGGAACTCACCCGAATCACGTAGTAACCCATGACTTTGAGTCTAGCTACAAGACTCGTAAATAAAGAAAAGCGCTTCTTGGGAGGCAACCCATGTTTTGTGTGATTTTATTTGTTTGATTGTTATTTGTTTCCGTATGCATGTTTTATTTTTACTGTTGGTAGATCATGTTTCTCAATTAAAAAGTGGAAATACTTTACTATGTTGTTTGGCCTAGTCTTAACTCCAACCTAAAAGTATTTTTGCAAAAGATAAGTGTAAGGGGAAACCCCAAATATGTTTTCAAGAAACACATGATCATGATTCTCCACAATTTTAAGTGAGCATGTGTATTCGTATTTGTTAGAGTCAAATGCTTGTATTGAGTCATAATGAAGTTTTGCAGGATTTTTCATGAAGTAGAACCAAGTTTTTCCAGAAATTTTCCGGAAACTTAACATAAGAATTTATGCAGGTCCATTCTGACGGCGTCATGAGTTTACTCTTGACGACGTCAGGAGTTAAAAATCTGGAAATTTTACCGGTTTTGTTTTTCTAACGGAGTCTTATGGTTTTTGTGAATTATTAAGTTTTATAATCTCCAGGAGTATAACACCCGGTAAAATTTTCCTACGATTAACACGTTACCATAACATAGATTAACCATTTTTACCCGTAACAATTTTTTTTATATATACTTTGTCAATTACAACGTTATTCACTCTTATCTTAAAACGACATTTACACCTAAACCTTAATAACCTAGATACCATACATAACTTAAAACATTGATACTTAATAAGTATACGTTTCAATAATTAACAAATACAATTTAAATAAATCCCGAGCCTACTAAAATTCCCGTGTGTACTCGCTAATAATATTGGACCTCTAAGAACCATGAACGACAATTGTTATCAACCTTCAAATGTAATTATGATACTAGAATATTGATCAAGTTAAGGCACCTCACACATTTCATCTCAATTTAACACAAATAATAACTTTGTTCCAATGACACTTCGTATAAATTCTAATAAACCACTAACTTTCTGTAACGAATTTAAATCCTAATTTTAAGGCCCTTCTGGTCCGAACCAGGAAAAGTGTAAAACACGAAAGTTGTCCAAAATAATGTTTTACGTCTAGACACGCGAGATTTTTGAACCAGAAATGTAATTCGTGGCTGCTATCTATGGAATACGACCTGACCCAAGTAAACCTACCCCAAGTGTAACCTAAGTAACCCATGTTACTTCCTTACACACATGAACACTCTTATGCATTTAAATGGCAGCTCACTCATCCTCCCTCACTCGTTCATTGTCCCAGAAACAACCTAAACAAAACTAGAAAGATCACATACGAATGTCAGGAATAATCTTACACATGCTTGATCTCGATTGGACAATGGGGGAGGTGGCGTATAACCTTTGTAAGGTTGCATGTTATCTCACACTGAACTTGAGTATATAAACAAGCCATGCAAATTGCAGTCTACACACTACAACTCACATCACAAATTATACAAACCTATAGTCTTTCTAGTCGAGCCATGGTAGAAGAGAAGCATGGTTATGGAAGCTAGTATAACTAATCTTAAATTCCTAGTTGAACACTTAACCGAACCATACACCATCGCTCTTTCACATCCCTCACTACCCTTGAACCAAACTTAAACATAACCTGTTGCTTCTGTTGTTGTTGTCGAGAAGAAAGAAAGAAGAAGAAGGAACCATGCAACGTGATTCTTTTCATACGTACCCACACACTCCTAAAAACTTAGTCGTGGTCTCCTGTGGTGTGTACGAGCAGTAACTTGACCAATTCAAGGAGTGTTGGTCTTGGTCCGTCGTTGGAGTCATCTTGCCCTATTTCTTGTTCATCCCATTGTCGTGTTCTCCCCACCATCTCTTGGTGTAGTAAGTCATTCTCCCCTTGTCATACTCATATATCACTTTTACTTTGATACCATTTCACAATTACATATCATGCTCACCACCTAAGCTTCCCCTTGTTTATCCTACTCTCGTTAACCATTTTACACCAAAGGTGGCAAACCTAAATCTTGTCGTGGCTATGTTTAAGTTGGCATAAAAATGATTGACTAATGTTAACGTGTAATAAACTCTTAAAAGGATTAACAAGCTGTCTAATCAACTCGTCTGTTGATTGGACTCAGGAAGAAGAAAACATAAGATATATAAGCACCATGCATAAATTCAAACTAACATACGTTTATAACAAATTCAAAACAGTTATGCAATGATTAAATATACCATAGAAGTAGCCCTTAGCTCAGTATATGGAAGACTTACCAACTTAAAAACAATCTCACAAGACTTGTCTATAACTCATTTTAAAAATGGTGGTTTCATTGAGTCAAGAAACTCTAAATAAGAAGAGGCGCATTTTTTGTCTCAAAGTTGGTTAACCCAACTGCTTATTTGAGGGTAGAACTGAGTTTAGAGGAAGATGGAACACAACTCAAAAAGGTTTGCATGCTACCCACGACTATATATATACATACCGAGTAAAATTCACACAAGATAAAAACCCTGTAACAAGATGTTAAATAGAGTCTAATGAAAAAGATAACCAAATACCATCCTAGCTCGGTTGGTTGTATTGTCATGTTATTAGCTAGAAGTCTTGATTTCAAATCTAAGCTAACTCAGTTTGGCCATTGTCTTTTACAACTTTCACAGTTTAACAATTTCAACCCCTCAACTATACTCTACTTGTCACATTTCTAAAAGTTTCACAATTTTTAAACCCTTATATTATTGTTACAATTTCAGCCCTCAAGTATTATACGTGACATTTTCCACCCAACACTTTTATAAGTTGTAAACATGTTTATTTTGTACTAAATATGTAATTATCTAACTATTTAGGTTAAAAGAGTCACCTTGGTATAACTTAAGGGTTTACATAGAAACTTAATTACGTTTGACAAATTAATATTTTACAACTATATCATAGTAACATATAACGAGACCTACATTTTTAGACGATAATGAAGTAATAATTATGAATAACTATATATTTCAGAATATATATAATTTATAACGTAAAATATATAACTTGACGTTATTATCGATTAACTTGAACACACGTTAAGAAATGGTTATTTCTACAATAAAACTCATTGATTCACTTAACTAAGAGTAATGTACAATTTCTATAACATATCATTCACCAATACATAATATAAATTCATGACGAAGAATATAAAATAATAAACGATACTTATGCATCAAGACAAGTTATATAGTATATAACTTGCTCTTGAACTATTAAAGCATTTTGCCACGCAAGCCACCTCTGCCACAAATCATTTTGTCATCAAACACTATTCAAATCACGATTCTCGATAAGTCGAACTTATCTCGGACTTCCGTATCATTCAGGTTATCTCTTTGAAGTCAATTCCATCTTCACTTCTGACATTACTTATACTCTGTCTACCGTACTACTAAGGTGAGTCATAGCCCCTACTCTTACTTGTTTTACAATGATTTATAAACGTTTTTGGGGGAGATACATGCTTAACTATTGCTTTATACTTTTACAAGTACTCGTTAACTATTTACATATTATTATAAGTTCATAGCTACACTTTCTATCGTTTAACTGTTTTATAAACTCTTTGGGAGAGATGCATGTGTAACAACTTTTCTAACGATTTTACTATCGATATTTGAAATTATGGAACAAACTGTTTAAATACGGTTTCAACTGTTTAAATACGGTTCTCCACACACTGTTTGGATACAGTTTCAACTGTTTGAATACGGTTCTCTACAAACTGTTCGGATACAGTTTCAACTGTTTAAATACGGTTTCAGAATGGTTATATTATGGGTACTAACAACTGGCCCACTGGTTATGTTATGGGTGCTAACAACTGGCCCACTGTTTATGTTATGGATGCAACAACGTGGCCCAAATATCGAAACTCGTGTTAAATGTATTTATAAACAAACTACTATTTTGTGGTTGACCCAGTGAAGGGCAAACCAACGGATTAATTTGTATTGAATTGATAAGGAAATCACTCATTTTCTAATTAACGATTTAAACTATAAACTCTATGAACTCACCAACCTTTGTGTTGACACTTTTAGCATGTGTTTATCTCAGGTAACTAAACAAGAAGGAACTTGAAGGCACGGAGTGGGCTTGTAACCCGGCATGGGCTTAAATAAACGTTTTGACACATTTCAAATAAACATGTTGTTTAAATTATGAAACATCTTGATGTCTCGAATATTTGGTATTTTGAATGGATTAAACTTTAAAGCGTCACTTTTGTGTCGTTTTCTATGATTGTGATAAAGATCCTCGAAGTAACACCCAAAAAGTCTTCCGCTGACATTTTAAGTCTTCCGCTGACATCTTAAGTCTTCCGCTGACGTGATGATTTTGGGGGTGTTACAAGGAGATCTGCAAACTTCATTCCACAAGCATTATATCTTACTTTGTTTTCTAGGATTTAGTAATTTATATAGGATGCCGCCGATTTTACGCGAGGTTGTCTTGTCTATTTTTGTCAGGATTTACAGGTTATGTTCGACAAGGAGATGATTTATATTCTGGAAGGGAAGCTTTGATTGTTCGTTTTCTTGGAGGAAGATTTAACCTGGCCAACCTATAATCCATACCGAGCGAATCAGGGGAGTATTTGATTTCATTCTCTTTACTTTTTCACTTTTACATTCTTTACTTGAACATTGGGGACAATGTTCATATTAAGTGTAAGGGGAGGGTAAAAAGATGATACCTTACATATGCACTTTCGCTCGAGTTTGTTTTGTTTGATAGTAGATATGTAATAAAACTATGAGAAATACTTGTTAGTGTAATTTTAGCGCCAAATTTAAAATTTTTTACAACATTTAGGAGTGAAACTTTAGCCATAGCAAGCGTCTCATGGATAGGAGATTGTATGACTAGCACATAACCGTATATTCAGAAAAATTTTCCACCCAAATATGTGAGGTTCGCCTTTAGATTTGATAGGAAAAACATTTACTATTAGTGCTTATGAGTGTACCGGTAGCATTTAGATTCTAGAACTTGCGTTAGTGATGCATCCCGAGACCGCTAGTGAGACTACATTCGTGTGGTAGGATTTACTACATGATAAGAGGCATTAGGATCACCCTTGTGTTAAACCCGTATCATAATTACTTGACCATTTAAGTCATATTACTTGGCTAGTTAAGTCAACTAATTTTTCCCACGCCCTTAGCGTTGTACTCATTTTTAGTACACGAAACCCCTAGTACACCCCTCCGAGCCTATCTTTTCGTTTCTAACTTTAAGCATCTTACTTAAAGGAAGAATTTGTTACACCCCACTTAAATGTACACCCAAATCGCCTTAGCCTTCCGTGTATGCGCTCATTTTTAGTGCATTATTGTTATTTGTTAAACCCTAAGTTAACTTTCTAATTGATTACATGGTTGCTAAGTCGAGTCATATCCTTGTACATATTGTTTTGGGACGATTGGGACTCATGGGTAAGTACTTATTTTATGAAGTAATGGGGAAGAACATCATTTATTACCCCCATATGTGCGTTAATCTTAAAAGTGCTCCAAGTGTTTTAATTTTCTTAATTCGAGTCATTAGATTAGCTTAATGTAAAGTATGTAAAAATTCAAGTGTAAGGGGAATTTCCATTCCCTATGATGTATTATTTTGGATGGTAGGGTAAGAGTGTATGCAAAAAAAAAAAAAAAAAAAAAAAAAAAAAAAAAAAAAAAAAAAAAAAAAAAAAAAATCGAAAAATCATGAAAAAGAAAATAAAAAAAAAATAGAAAAAGGAAAAAGAGAAAAAAACATACGGACTACCATCCCTTTTTATTCTATGTTCATTTTATGTTTTTGTTATTTCTCATTTATTAGCTTAAGTCGAGTCTAGTCTTGGCTTAGCAACGCCATATTGTACATGTAATTAACCAAGATTGTTAGCTCGCCACCAGTAAAACTTCCTTTATCCAACAAAACCGTGTAATTCATATCCCTATACCTAACGTTACAACCCTTTAAAAGACCTCTTTGATAGTTTATCCTAGGTGCTTACGCCATGTGGTGGAGGTTTGATCCTTTCCCAAGCCTATGGTAATCTATTTTGCTATGACAGGTAGTGAGAGATATCTTCCATTTCCATAAAGTTATATTACTTTATTACACCCGAGAGATGTGAGTATCTAAACACTATTTGTGAGGTGCTAGTGTATGACCTCCGAGCTTGTCTATTGGTCTTTAGTGGAACGATTATTTGTTGTAATTACTTTTATATTAGTGTTAAATGACCTCTAACTTGTCTTTTGACTAGAATAAAAGCACATTTGCTTGAGGACAAGCAAATCTCAAGTGTAAGGGTATATGATAAGGTGAAAAATGAACCACTTTTAGGGGGTCATTTAAGCCCGAATCCGAATTTATTTGATCAAATATTGCCCTAAATCGTTCCTTTTGTGATTTTAGGTACTTGGAGAGTGAATTCTGGAAAAGAAGTCATTTTGGACGTTTTTGGAGCATAAAAGTGAAGAAAACGGCAAAGTCTCAATTTTCCATGCTGGGAACAGTAGGTGACGGCGTCAAGAGTAATTTCCTGACAGCGTCAAACCTCAATAATAAAATCCGAGAGTTCATGAAGGCGTCAAGAGTTTTCCTGACGGCGTCAAAACCCCAAGAATTAAAATCCGTAGTTGATGACGGCGTCACACACAGGGCGTCAAGAGTAATTTGTGTGACGGCCTAGGCCTTGACGGCGTCAGAAGTAGATCAAGGCCGTCCGAGGAAGTATTTGGCGACGAGATGACGGCGTCACACCTTTGTTCTTGACGCTGTCATCCCTGTTTTCCTATATATAGTTTTCTAGTTTTTCACATTTAAAGAGAGGAGTTTTGGGAGAAACCCTAAAGATGATTTTGGTGTAACTTTACAGGTTTTTCAAGGGTTCCAACCCCTTGATACCTTGCATGATTAATCAAGATAAGTGTTCTTCTAATTCAATCAATATGTCTATGTGTTGGTTGTCTATATCTTGTTTTTGTCTTAATTCTATCATGCTAGGCTAGATCTCTTTTGTGTTTGCTTAGATCTAATGAAACCTAGATATTGATTATGTGTTGATTACTTGTTTATTCTTGTTTTGGATGAATGATTTATATGTTAGGCTTAAGAAAACTGGCAGATCTCCAAATGGTAACATGCTTGAACGTCTTAAGAAACATGAACCGAGGCGCACTAGGTCTTTATTGGTTGTATTTAATGCATGAGCCACTATTTACAATCCCTATAGTTGTGCTGGGCATGGTGTAGGAGGAGATAAGAGCTCATAGAATTGGGGAGTTATGTGTGCCACCCCATGAATGGTATTAAGGAATACGATCCGTCATCAATGCAATTATAACAAGTAATTAACGTGTAAAAGATATCTAGGGAGTAGTGAAATCTAAGTAAACACATTTTCTCCAATTACTGCTCACAACTTTAGTATAAATTAGTTTATTTTCATTTTTATTATTTTATTTTGATTGCATCTTAGTATTGGGTTAGTTGAATAGCAACTAATTCCGCCCACTCTTCCAAAACCCAAGATTTTAATTTGCTTTCTAAAAAATATAAAAACACAAAAAATAATCATCCCTCACCTTTAGAACTAGTATTTAGGCTTTCTAATCCTAGCGACACTATTCCTAAGCTGAACGATCAATCCCCCGGTACTTGTCACTATACTATACTACAACGATCAGGTACACTGCCTGGTGGGGGTTGTAAGCTTCTCGAGATCCCTCGAGAGGAAAAGCCTGTTGCGATTCCCACGCATCAGTCTTGTTGTCCAATTTCAGTTCCATGACATATCCTTCTAACACGTTCCCACATAGCATAAGCAGTTTCACAACTGTCGACCGCAGCAAAAATCTCCCGTGGTAATCCAAGTTGGATTAAATGCATTGCCATATCATCAGCGGCGATCTGCTTCTTGTCTTCCTCTGTGTAATCTACTTCTGTTTGTTCACGCACGAATGGTTGAGTAGGAGGTGTTGTATTTGGATCACCTTCAATTTGAACTTGTCGTGGCTTGAATGGACCATTTGTAATGGAGTTGATCATTAATTTACCATCAGGCTTTGTTTTGATGTAACGAAGCATGCGGCTTGTCCATGGGAGATATTCACCTTTTTCAAGCATTGGAGGTCGGTTTTCTGCACCGGCTGCATGAATATCTTGCTGAGATGCCATTGATGAAGTGTAGATGGATAAAGTTGATTCTTGGATCGTTCCAACGAAATAGGAGTTGAGTTTAGAGTGAGTTGATGCAAGTTTTTATGGTGAAAATTTTGACTTAAAACCTTAAAACCTCAATAACTTCTTCTCGGAGCGTTTTTAGGCCTCGAAACTTCGCCTAAATCGATAAATCCATTTAGCGTGTCGTTCTCCTCTGTCTGACGGTCGTTTTGACAGCTGATTCGTCGAAAACGGAGTTACGGTTCAAAAGTTATGGCCGTTTGAAGTTTGGTCGTCAAAAACCTCACTTTTGTCAAAATTCTCGAAACTTTGCCGTGTTCTCGAAACTTTGAGATTGCGAAACTTCTGATTACGAAAATGAGGATTGCGAAACTTTGGATTTCGAAAATGAGGATTGCGAAACTTTGGATTTCGAAATTTGTGTTCTCGAAAAATTTTGATTTTACGAAAATTTCCAGTGTTCTCGAAAATCTTGATTTTTTCGAAAATTTAGCAGTGTTCTCGAAAATTTTGATATTTTTCGAAAATTTTGCAAAGTTCTCGAAAATTGTGATTTTTTCGAAAACCCAGTTTCACAAGAAATTTCGAAATTATACAATTTCGAAATTTAGCCCGAAAGTCGAAGTAATTTCTTTCTTATACAAGAGAGAAAATACCGAGTATCCAACGGTGAGCACGAACGGAGCCTTTTCTTGTGTTCTCGAAAACTTGTCAAAGTGTAATTTCGAAATTATGGTCGGGATTTTGAAAATATGACAGTTTTTAGAATAAGCTTAAAGCGCACCCAAATGACTTATGCAATCCAAGATTCTTGTACTTCTAGGCTAAAAAACACCAAAACTTGAAGAAAGTTCAAAACTTGATGATTTTTATGAAACTTTTTCGAGATCTAGAAAACAAGTACAAAAATCAAATCGAATTTTGAAGCTTGAAATTTTCAAAAAAGGTTGAAACTTTCTTGTTAGAAAAGGTTTATAACACTAGTTTGTAATCAAAAAAGTGGTAAAAACCAAGAAAAACAAGAAAAGTAAAAACTTTTCTAAAAAAAACGTGAAACAAAGCTTAAAAACATGAACCAAACAAACTCTCAACCCTCCTAAATCATTGTTAGGCGATTGATACCACTTGTAAGACCTTAGATTTCAACTTTATCACACACAATATAAGCACAATAAGAAGGAAAGATGGAAAGATGGTGACTTGTATGAGATATATGTATTTCGTATGTATTGAGAGAGAGAGATGGAAATGAGAGCTTTTATTCAAAGAAACACACACACAAGCACACCTTACAAATGAGAGGTAAGGTGCCTTTTATAGTTAGAGAGAAAGGCCTCATGGACTTTCTAATGGACTTGGGCTTGGGCTTGGACTTGGTTACATGATTAGATACAAGGCTTATGAAACATATCACATAACATATTAGCTTGCCAAGTCCAAAGCCCAATGACTAAACTATTACTAAACTTAACAAATGACACAATGTAACAATATGAGAATGACCATCACTTCTATATATAAATATTTTAATGCTAACATTAAATCTCTCAAGCTCTTTTGTCAATAAGACATTCGTTTGCTTAGCTTTACGATTGTCCTCTTTGCACTTTTCAAGTTCATGTTTGAAATTATTGATTAATGAAGCAAAAAAGGCACGATCTTGTTCATAAGAAGATCCATCCTGGGCAGGCTCACCTCTATTAGGATCCATATCTGGAGTATCAAAAGTGATATTACTATCATTTTGTTCCACCACATAAGTGTCACTAATAGACTCAGGATGCTCAGGATGTGTCTGATCATGAACAAACATATTCTCAAATATATCAACATTATCATGAGCATGTGAATGTTGTACCGTAGCCAATATCTCTGTGTCTGATGAAGGTCTGATATGATCATCTTCGATGTCCCAAACAGCTTCATTCCTTTGTGTACCATCGGTATCTGAATCATAGCTAGGACTGCTGCTTTCAACCTGCTGTTCTGAAGATGAATCACTTCCCGTGAAAACCAAACTATCATCTGATGCATCACCCTCATTGACCGTTTCCTCTTCTGTTTGAAAATCTTTCTCTGTCTTTTTCTCAATCACCTCTGTTTCCTTTAACTGCATCTCTCTTTCAATTAGCTCTCTTTCTTTTAACTGCATATCCTTTTCAATCTGCTCCCTTTCCCGTTTCAGCTTCTCAATTTCATTTAACTCAGCTTCCTCAGCATCAAGTATCTTTTCGAGTTCCCCCATGTCATTAATGCATTTAGTTCTGAAGGTCAAATAGCCTACCCAAAATTGTTGGTAAAATGCATCGATAAACTCTGACTGGTTCATTATCCAAGGGTTAAAGATACACTGAAATTGAGTTTGGATCACTTTAAAAGCTTCCTTGCAGTTACTCATATCAAGTTCTTCTTTATGAAGTAACATCTCAAGTTGATTCAGACTTTTGTTGAGTTTCTCTTTGAAATAATGAAATCGGTCTCTGACGTAGTATTCAAATGCTTGTTCGAACCGTGAATCATAACCAAAAATGTTGATGACCTTTACTACATATGACTTGAACACTGTAAACACTTTCTTTGAATCTCTCTCTTGGATTTGCATTTTCATTTCCATTGATTAAACGATATGTGATAAAGTTGATCTTAGGATCTTTTAAGATAACAAAGGTTGTTGTTTGAAGATTAGATGTTTTTGGCGAAGTTTGAAAAACGTATATGGTAGATTCTAGTGATTTCAAATTTTCCTCCAAAAATATTTTTGAAAATTTTCTCTCCCAAAATTTGAAAATCACTATGAAAGGCACTTCTAAGATTACCAGAAAATTTGAGTTTTGAAAAAAATTTCGCAAAATTTCACCGAAAAAATTTGAATTTTGGCCTAAAAATTTGAATTTTCGGCCGAAATTTTCAACGTTATACCAAACTTTGAATCTCGCGTAAAAATTGAACGTTTAATCTCCTGTAAAAAATAATTTTTACTCAAAATTTCCCGCCAATTTTTTTGGTCTAACTCCGTAAGGATTTGTGATTCACTCAAACTCGGTAAGAATTGAAATTCCCCTAACTCGGTATGTTCCTGAGATGTTGTCAAACTCGGAAGTTCTACAATTGTTTCAAACTCGGTAATTTCTGAGAATTCATCAAACTCGGTATGTTCAAAAGTTTCAAATTCGGTAAGAACAGATGTAGTCAAACTCGGTAAGATAATATTAGTGTTCAAACTCGGCAAGTCAATGAATTTTGAGCAGAGTATCCCCTTAGAAGGTTGCCACAAAGAACCTTACTCGATAAACGATAAGGCAAACAGGCTAACTCGCCAATTTTGAGATCAAACTCGGTAGAACAATTTCAAACTCGAAAATTTTACTTTCCAAACTCGAAACTCTTTTTTCAAACTCGAAACAATTTTCAAACTCGAAACAAATTTTGTCAAACTCGAAAAAAGTATTTTCAAACTCGAAAAATATTTTTCCTAACTCGCAAAAAAATTTTCAAACTCGAAAAGAAAATTTCTAACTCGAAAATATTTTTGTCAAACTCGAAAATATTTTTGCCAAACTCAAAAAAAAATATTTTCAAACTCGAAACTATTTTTCAAACTCGATAGAATTTGATGAACAGTAACGAGATCCGAGATTTTGCACAAAAAAAATGATTTTTCACCCAAAAACAATCTAAAACAACCTAAAATTATCCCTAGGCTCTTGATACCACTTGTAGGACCGTAGAACAACCTTATCACTTGTGAATCTAGGCTAGATCTAGAGAGAGAAAGTAAGTAGAGAGAGAGAGAGGAAGGGAACTCCTAGTGTGTGAAATAATAACCTTGATATTACTAAGAGAACCAACCTCAAAATGAGGCCTTACATGTGTATTTATACTTGTAGTCTAGGGCTTCACATATCTTTGACCATATTACATAACTAGCCCTTAGACTTTATACAAGCATGAATAATACACATAAACCTAATAAACTAGCATTTACTAACTATTACATGAATATATTTAACTAACTATTTGACTCAATAATGATCGTCACTTTTAATCCTAACAGGCTCACTAAGCAAGCCTATCTTTAAGATAGGCCAATACCTTCCCTGTCTGTCTTAGCTTATCCAACAATACCACAGGATCACAGGATCTGAATCCTTTGACTTCAATTGACCAGTATTCTTTGTGAAAGAATGAAATGAACTCAAATTATAACAAGCTTGAAAGCTTGTATAAGCTGATTATAATCCAATACAGCTTATTCAGAAACTGAAAACTCTGATTTGAAACATTTTTTATTTTTTATATTTTTTCTGCTTTTTATTTATTTTTTTATATTTTCTTTTGAAAGCTATTTAGACAGTGAAAGAAAATTAACCTATGAGCTTAATGAGTTTATGAGAACATTTGAAAACAGGATTAAAAGCTTTAAGTAAAACAATAAGCTACACTAATGAGAGATAACAATGTAACAGTAAAAGCAATTGATTGAACAATATGAGAATTTTATTAGAAATAAAACTGAATTACAAAGTGAAAAATAAACTAATAAGCTGAGTAACCAATTTGATAGAGTAACACTACACTAAACTAACTACACCTAATGAGCTAACATGTAAGGTTTATATAGATGAGAAGAGAGTGAGGTGAAGAAAGTCCACGTTGGCAATCCTGATGAAAGTTGTGCTTTCTCTGAGCTGCTCATATCCCTTCGATCACTTTTGGGCTTCTTTGATCAAATGCTAGCCCTTAGATTGAGTTTGATGAGGTGTAAAGTCCAATAGCAAATCGCCAAGTGTCCCGATCGTGCATAATCTCTGCCATGTGCTCAGAGCCTTCTAGAAAGAGTATCCAAGGCGCAAAATATGATGTGTATCTACCAATCATATGCTGCCAAGTAATCAAATTCTATGACTCAGCTCCATATACTCTATCTGCCACATTCTTTGCACGTGAGTATGCTTCTAGATGACTCAAATGATTAATTAATCATGGTTAATTTGGATGGTATGAACCAATAGGACCAAGTTTTGATTTCTAGGGTTCATTGGGTGTTGGGGGTTCTGGGTTTAAAGGAATTGGGGGAAATAAGCACGGTTTGGGTATTTTATTAGTACTTTGACCATTTGACATGTTGACCATGGTAAAATACTTTTGACCCGTGGCTTGGTATTGGGCTTGGGTAAGTAAGGGTTGGGCTTGGTAAGTAAATAATGGATTGGACTTTTGTTATTGACTTGGCAGATTTGTAAAATAAAAATCATAAGGACCTTATTATACAACTTTCTAAAATTCAGGGACCAAAATTGCCAAGTATCAAAAAGTGGTATCCAAGGGCTTCATTTGTCATTCTTGAGTAATTAGAGGACTAAAGTTGACTTTCAGATCCCAAGCTTTGACTTTCTGATCTTTTCCCACTCTCGTGCCCGTATTTTTGGTTTTTGCTTGATTTTTGTTTTTTTTGTGATAAATCCGTTCCTGCATATTCACGAACATAAAAATACACATTTCTTTAGCATTTGTTAGATAAATTAGTCTATTTGGGTATGTTTTTGGCTATGAAAAGGTATGTGAATTAACACATACCAGTATGTTAATGGAGTTATAACGATTTGGGGGTCTAACAGTGTGTCAAAGTACGTTTTATGTGTTTATGAGTAATGTTAAAGGGGTGTTTGGCATAAGTGTGATTATACCATTTTGGGTTGTAAACGGGTCAAACGATTATAGAAACGTTTTAATATGTTAAGTTAATAATGTTGGTTAAGTTTTGTGTGCAAAGGAAGTAGTATAAGTGGTTTGTGGTGTAAATGGGTCAAAACGGGTTTTGGCACAAAACCCGTTATTATACTTTTTCTGAAGGTCAACGATAAATGTTCTTATAAGGAAATTTTATTTACGTTATAATAATGATTTCTGAGAAGTTTAATGTAATACGGAAGTAGTATGAGTTGTATGCAAGAGAAACGGGTCAAAATGTAGCAAAAAGGGCCTGCAGCCCAGCAACCGGCGGTTGGGAAGTGATTAGGGAAGACAGAAAGTTTGAACAGCGGTGGTTGGGAACCCAACCGGGTGGCTGGAGTCTCAACCTGCTGTTGAGAGTCGTTTTTCAGATTTTGTCGATTTTTGAAAAATCATATCTTTTAATTCGTAAGTTGTCACGGGTCGCCACCCGGCATTTCGAAAGTAATTGAATCTAGTTTTATCTAAAAATAATCTCAAGGTCTGATTGTTTATGGATTTTTATGAATGGTCAAAAGAGTATCAGAATGTCCGTAAAAGTCAAATGCTTCCGCCCAAAAAAGTTTTTATTTTTTGTCAAATCAGGTATGGGGTGTAACATTTTTAAAGTTATTTGAATAATTTACCTAATGTTTTTAACGTTTATTTTATTTACTATTGTAATGTTTTTTATTTTTAATGAATTTTAAATTTATTTTTAAAAATGTTTGAAATTAAAAAAAAAAAAAAAAAAAAAAAAAAATCGTTCACCACTGTGTCACTTGGGTCATGTCTAGTCGTCGAAGAGAGAAAACTGACGTGACAGCCAGAAAGTTGGGTCTTGTTGGATCACCACTGTGCCCAGTTTAGACATCGAGATCATGTGAGTCAGGCCGGACGAATACAAGGAAAAAAAGGTGAGTGTAAGTCTATTTGTTTATATGTTTTTTTCTTTTCTTTTTCTTTTTTTTTTTTTTTTTCTGTGTTTAGCTAGAATTAAATGCCTCGTAGTTAATTGTACCTCTTTGAGAATATTACACAAAGTTGTGTTTAGATATTTTTGAGACATGTGAGATATATCTATGATTTATATGTATTTCATGAGATCGTTAGAAATAGTTGATATAACGGTCCATTTATTTGTTATCAACGTTATACACAAAGAAAAAACCATTATCCCTGTGAGCAAAATAGATTAAATAGGGACATCTAGAATTATGGGAGTGATATGGATATCATAGAGAGAATATCAATAAAATTCGTGTGCCATAAATGAAACACCATCTTACTATATATTGAAGAACACGTCTTTATATGTCGCTGGATAGGACTATTTCTAAAATTCCATATAAATGTAAAGTTTTAGAGGCCTGTCAATTATTGTTGTCTATGTTGTCCATATATTTGGCATAGACTCCAATTGATACAAAATGTACAAATGTGAAATAATTACGTTAGAAACAAGTGGGGTCAAATATGGATAAAGGTGTAACGTAAATTGGAAGAACAATTATGAGTTAAAGGAAAAGGAATATAATCAATATTTATGATGATCGAAAGGCTCATATGGGAAATGATTGCTCTCATATTCAACTACGGAGTATTTATTTTTATTTTTTTTGATACGTTTGTAAACATAATTTCCTACTTGAATTGAACAAAAGAAAAAGTAGTTTATTTGTTTTTAAGGTCAAAGATACATGATTCTTGCACGTGACGAAGGTTTTGAAAAATGATACATCCACAAAGAGAAATCCACAAAATAAGTAACACTATTACATGTTAGAAAGTGAGTGACTGAATCATAAAGAAGAGAAAAACTATTACAAAATACACAAATAAAGAAGTGACACCTTATTTTATGGACCATTTTATGAGTGTATCATTCCTCGAAGATTTCAGCAATCATAAAAGGGGTGTTGTGTACAGTAATTGTCATCATGCCAACGTTTGATTTTAGTAATACCGCACTTTCAGTCTTCGAGGTCAAACTACATGTTGATACAAAAGCTAAGGGTGGTGGCAGCACGTTCGGCATCACTGTGGTTTGGGTTGATACCGCACGGCAACACCGCCGCCACCCCAGCAGTGTGCCTGCGGTTTGCTATCTTGCGGCATTTTTTGCCGAGGCGGTATGCAATATATATGACCGTTTGACATTAATGATTTGAACGTTGGGGTGAATGTTGGAGCGTTGGTATGGTTTTAAAAAAAAAAAAAAAAAAAAAAAAAAAAATTGATTATGTATATACTACACAAAACAATTGTACAAAAATCACTTTCAAACTTACAAAACACAAACAATTCACATATTTTTAAAATGGTTTCATCCTCTTCTTCTTCATTCGACGAGTTATATATTCTCGACGACTCGTTCGAACTATAGGTATCCGGTAGTACCCTATCAACCTTTTATGCCGTGTACGATTCAATTGAAGACACGGCAACCACTACCGAAACTCGTGATTCTGTAACCCGTTTTCGTGAAAAAGCTTTACAAACCCTTATGAATGATTATTTCGTGGAACAACCAAAGTTTGCCGACCATGTTTTTCGTGATAGGTTTCGTATGAATAAAAGTTTGTTTCTACGAATTGTTAGTGCTGTTGAAGCGATATTCGAATGGTTTCAAGAGGGCTATGATGCGAGGGGGGAAAAGTTTCACGGCGTTACAAAAATGCACATCGGCCATTCGGCAACTCGCAACGGGTGAACCTCCGGATAGATTTGATGACTATTTAAACATGGCACGAAAAACGTCAGGTTATAATTTTTTTTAAACTTCACGTTATTTTTTTTAAGATCTCGTTATCTTTATTTTAAGTTTTCGTTATTTTTATTTTAAGTTATAGTTAATTTTTTTAAGTTTTCGTTATTTATTTATTTTTATATTTTTTTAACTTGCCGTTATTATTGTTTTTTTTAAGTTATCGTTATTAATTTTCTTTATAGGAGAATGCCTTGATCATTTTTGCCATGCGATTATTGAATTATATGGTCGAGAGTTCTTACGTAGGCCGACATCCCATAACGTTGCACGCATATTCGAGGCACATGAAGAAAAACATCATGTTCCTGGAATGCTTGGTATTATTGATTGTACATGATGAGGCGAAAAATGAACCGTTTTTAGGTGGTCATTTAAGCCGGAATTGGAATTTATTTGATCAAATATTGCCCTAAATCGTTTCTTTTGTGATTTTAGGTACTTTGGGAGCGAATTCTGGAAAAGGAAGCATTTTGGACGTTTTTAGAGCATAAAAGTGAAGAAAACGACAAAGACTTAATTTTCTTTGCTGGGAACAGTGCCTGACGACGTCAAGAAGGAATTTTTGACGGCGTCAAGAGCAAAATGGATGACGACCCAGAGAAAACGTGACGACGTCAGAAGTAGGGCGTCAAGAGTAAATTTGGTGACGGCCTGGAACAGGATTACACATGACAGCGTCACCCATGGATCTAGGCAGTCCGAGAACTTTATTGGCGGCGAGATGACGGCGTCAGAAATTTCCTCTTGACGCCGTCACCTCATAGAATCTATATATACTTTTCTATTTTTTCATTCATTAAGAAAGGAACTTGTGTGGAGAATACTATGGCTGAACCTAATAAACCTTAGGTCGTTTGAAACAGTATTTTCAAGGGTTTTCACCCCTTGAAACCTTTCATGTTCAATTAAGATAAGTTTTCTTTCAATTCATTCAATATGTCTATGTGTTGTTTGAATATATCTTTCACTTGTCTTGATTTTAACATGTTAGGCTAGATCTATTGTGTGTTTGCTTAGATGTAATGAAACCTAGATGTTGATTATAGGTTGATTGCTTGTTTATAGTTGTAATGGATGAATGATTTCAATGTTAGGCTTAAGAAAACTGGCAGATCTCCATTGTGTAACTTGCTTGAACGTCTTAAGAAACATGAACCGATGTGTACTAGGTTTTTATGATTGTATTTAATGCATGATCGAATTCTAGTGATCCCATGTTAAGAGCTTGTTAGCCGGCTCGACATAGGAGTGAAGTAGGAGCTTATAGGATTGGGGAAGTAAGTACGCCACCCCATGAATGGTATTAAGGAATACAATCCATCATCCACGCAACTGTAACAAGTAATTAACCTGTAAAAGATATCTAGAGAGTAGTGAAATCTAAGTAAACACAATTCTCCCATATATTGCTGACACTAATAGTTTATTTAGTTCATTTTCATTTTTATTATTTTATTTTGATTGCATCTTAGTAATTGGGTTAGTTGACTAGCAACTAATTCCGCCCACTCTTTCAATACCTGAGATTTTTACTTGCTTTTCATAAAATATAAAAAATACAAAAAGAATCGTCCCTCACCTCTAGACCTAGTTCTTAGGCTTTCTAATCCTAGCAACACTATTCCTGAGTTGAACGATCAATCCCCCGGTACTTGTCACTATATTATACTACAACGATCAGGTACACTGCCTGGTGGGGGTTGTAAGCTTCTCGAGATCCCTCGAGAGGTAAAGCCTGGTGCAATTCCCACGCATCAAGTTTTTGGCGCCGCAGCCCGGGGAATAGTTATTGTCTAGGTTAGGATTTCTTTTTTATTAGGTCTACTTGCTAGATTCCTTTCTAGTAAGATTTTATTTTTATTTTTAGGTTTTCTTTAGTCTATCTATTTCTTCGTGTCTTTGTTCGTAATCTTTACCATCCGACATAATGGAAGGTGGTAACATCTTTGAACCCATCAACCCACCACAACAAGACCACCCACAAAACCCACCACTAGCTAACCAACCTCTTTGGCCCCGAACCCTAGGAGAGTATTCCCGACCTAGCCACCAAGGCTACCGAAACACCATTGAGCTCACCCAAGGAGCCAATGTGTCTCCCTTGCGATCCGACACCATCCGGTTGGTGCAAAGCGGATGTGCATTCCATGGACTTCGTTCTGAAGATCCAAATCAACATCTCAAGGACTTCTTTAAAATCGTAGATTCTATAGACCTAGATGTTGCAACTAGAAAGTCAACCCGATTACTCCTATTCCAATTCTCTCTACGTGATCAAGCTAGTCAATGGCTTGAGTGTTTACCCGCGGGATCCATCACCTCATGGGATGATCTCACCACTCGTTTCCTTACTCAATTTTTCCCACCGGGGAGAACTACCAAGCTTAGAAATGATATCTTGATGTTCCAACAACGTCAAGGTGAAACTCTATATGAATCATGGACTCGTTTCAAGGACTTACTCCAAAAAGTCCCTCATCATGGCATAGACCTTTGGCTCCAAGTCCAAATCTTCTATGACCATATCGATCTCTCCACAAGGCGAACCATTGACCAATCGGCCGGTGGCAAGCTACGTGATCTAAGTGCGGAAGAATCATGGGAACTCATAGAAGATCTTGCTCTCTATGACAACGAAAGTTGGAATGATCCCCGTGATTTGAACAAAACGGTCAAGGCAATATCTTTGCCTTCGAACAACTCTAGCACTCCCGACCGTAGGATCATGGAACTTGAAGGTCGACTCAAGTTTCTCATGAAATCTTACGAAGCTCCTAAGCCTTCAAGCCAAGTGAACAAAATCACTTCTTCATGCGAATTATGTAGTGGTCCCCATGACACTCGTGATTGTGTGGAACTCCCCGAAACAGCTTTTGCGGACTACGCATCCTCGCGTACCGACGAAGCGGGAGATAAGTGATACACTTTCAAACCCGAGCCAAACCCTTATGGTGATTCCTACAACCCTGCTTGGAAAAATCACCCAAACCTTAGGTGGAAGCAAAACCAAAACAATTCTTCCAATCTGCCTAATCGTTACCAACCAAACGATCCACCCTCCAACCGTACTTTCAACAACAATCCTTCTAACAACTATGGTAGTACCAACAATCTTGAAGGATTGATGTCCAAATTTATGGCATCTCAAGAAGCTCGCATAGCTAGGTTTGAAATCAAATTCAACCAACAAAAAACGGAGATGACCAATAAGATTGACAACTTGTTGAAAGCCCTCAACAACCAAGCGTTAACTTCAGCTAGGAAGGACACTAGGGACGCCAATAGCGGAATCCAAACTAAGGACCCCTCGTCATCCAAACACGTCCACTTTGTCAATGTTGTCACCATTAAACCAATTGATAAGGATATAGAAGAAAGTGACAAGGATGAAGTTGGAGTAGAAACTGAGACTAGGGATGAAATTAGGGAAGTTGAGGTTAATAAGGGAGAAAAGTTAGAGGAAGTCGAAACTGTAGAAGAATACTTTGATAAGTTGCCCACCAAGGAAGAACGGGAATATCACAAGGATTTATTCGATGGTCCCGAGACACCATATATCCTTGGTTCACCCCTTATCAAAATGGGAGACCCCTCTAACATCAACATACCATGCAACATTGGGCATATGCATATATGGAAAGCTTATATCGATCCTAGGTCTCCTATAAACATCATGACTAGGACTTATTATAATTGGGTAATGAAGAAACAACTTGGTTATAGGATGATGCCCAGTAAGAATTTGATAAGTAATTTTGTAGGTAGAGTGAAAGGATTACATGTGATTGTTAGAAATTTCACTTATGAGATCGATTTTATGATAGTAGAGGATACTCGTCCGGTGATAGATGCTTGCCTAAGTCAAGTAGTGTTCGGAAAACCATTCGTTGAGGCCACTAAGATGAGTTATGATCCGACTCTAGGGATAGTTAGGTTCAAGGAAGAGAATGATGAGATTGCCTACCAAATGCCCTATAAGATTGAGCAGTACCGCCTCCTGTCAAACATAGAAAAGGAACACAAACAAGCGGCTTATTTTAGGAATTATGAGGATAGACGTAGAGGAGTAGAATATGTGATGAATAGGATGCTTAGTTTCTATAAAGAATGCTTGCAACTAGGTCCGGAATACAAAACTGGTATAGGAGATGACCTAGAGAGTGAAACCAACGATGAGGTCACATAGTAATCCATGACCTTGAGTCTAGCTACAAGACTCATAAATAAAGAAAAGCGCTTCTTGGGAGGCAACCCATGTTTTGTGTGATTTTTATTTTGTTTGATTGTTATTTGCTTCCGTATGCATGCTTTATTTTTATTGTTGGTAGATCATGTTTCAAACTAAAATGGTGAAAATACTTTATTTTGTTGTTTGGCTTAGTCTTAACTTCATACAAAGGTATTTCGCAAAAGATAAGTGTAAGGGGAAACCCCAAATATGTTTTTAAGAAACAAACTTGATCATGATTCTCCACTATATTAAATGAACATGTGTATTCGTATTTGTTAGACTCAAATGCTTATATCGAGTCATAATGATGTTTTGCAGGATTTTCCAGGAAGTAGGACAAAGTTTTTCCAGAAATTTTCCGGAAACTTAACATAAGAATTTCTGCAGGTCACTTCTGATGGCGTCAGGAAGAAAATCCTGACGGCGTCACGTGTAAAAATTCTGGAAATTTTGCCAATTTTGTTTTTCTAACGGAGTCTTAAAGTTTTTGTTAATTCTTTAGTTTTATAATCTCCAGGAAATCTGCAAACATCATTCCACAAGCATTATATCTTACTTTGTTTTCTAGGATTTGTTAACATATATAGATTGCCACCGATTTTACGCGAGGTTGCCTTGTTTGTTTTCTCAGGTTTAACAGGTTATGTATGACAAGAAGATGATTTATATTCTGGAAGGGAAGCTTTGATTTTTCATTTTCTTGGAGGAAGATCTAACCTGGTTACCATATTATCCATACTGAGCGAATCAGGGGAGTATTTGATTTCATTCTTTTACCTATTTTACTTTTACATTCTTAACTTGAACATTGGGGACAATGTTCATCCTAAGTGTAAGGGGAGGGTAAAATGATGATACCTTATAGATACACTTTCACTTGAGTTTGTTTGTTTGATGGTAGATGTGTAATAAAACTATGAGAAATACTTGTTAGTGTAATTCTAGCGCCAAATTTAAATTTTTTTACAACATTTAGGAGTGAAACTTTAGCCATAGCAAGCGTCTCATGGATAGGAGATTGTATGACTAGCACAAAACCGTACCATTCAGAAAAATTTTCCACCCAAATATGTGAAGTTCGCCTTTAGATTTGAGAGGAAAAACATTCATTATTAGTGCTTATGAGTGTACCGGTAGTATTTAGATTCTAGAACTTGCGTTAGTGATGCATCCCGAGACCGCTAGTGAGACTACATTCGTGTAGTAGGATTTACTACATGATAAGAGGCATTAGGATCACCCTTGTGTTAAACCCGTATCATAATTACTTGACCATTTAAGTCATATTACTTGGCTAGTTAAGTCAATTAATTTTTCCCACACCTTAGCGTTGTACTCATTTTTAGTACACGAAACCCCTAGTACACCCCTCCGAGCTTATCTTTTCGTTTCTACCTTTAAGCATCTTACTTAAAGGAAGAATTTGTTACACCCCACTTAAATGTACAACCAAATCGCCTTAGCCTTCCGTATATGCACTCATCTTTAGTGCATTATTGTTATTTGTTAAACCCTTAGTTAATTATCTAATTGATTACATGGTTGCTAAGTCGTGTCATATCCTTGTACATATTGTTTTGGGACGATTGGGACTCATGGGTAAAGTACTTATTTTATGGAGTAATGGGGAAGAACAACATTTATTACCCCCATATGTGCGTTAATCTTAAAAGTACTCAAAGTGTTTTGATTTTCTTGATTCGAGTCATTAGATTAATTTATTGTAAAGTATGTAAAAATTCAAGTGTAAGGGGAATGTTCATTCCTTATGATGTATTATTTTGGATGGTAGGGTAAGAGCGTATGCAAAAAAAAAAAAAAAAAAAAAAAAAAAAAAAAAAAAAAAAAAAAAATCGAAAAATCAAGAAAAAAAGAAAAAAAATAGAAAAAAGGAAAAGAGAAAAAAACATACGGACTACCATCCCGTTTCATTCTATGATTATTTTATGTTTTTGTTATTTTTTATTTATTAGCTTAAGTCGAGTTTAGTCTTGGCTTAGCAACGCCATATTATACATGTAATTAACCAAGATTATTAACTCGCCACCAGTAAAGATTGCCTATATCCAACAAAACCGTGTATTCCATATCCCTACACCTAACGTTACAACCCTTTAAATAGACCTCTTTGATAGTTTATCCTAGGTGCTTACGCCATGTGGTGGAGGTTTGATCCTTCCCCAAGCCTATGGTAATTTATTTTACTATGACAGGTAGTGAGAGATATTTTCCATTTTCATATTGTGATATTACTTTATTACACCCGAGAGATGTGAGTATCTAAACACTATTTGTGTGGTGCTAGTATATAACCTCCGTGCTTGTCTTGGGTCTTTAGTGGAACGATTATTTGTTGTAATTACTTTTATATTAGTGTTAAATGACCCCTAACTTGTATTTTGACTAGAATAAAAGCGCATTTGCTTGAGGACAAGCAAATCTCAAATGTAAAGGTATATGATGAGGCGAAAAATAAACCATTTTTAGGGGGTCATTTAAGCCGGAATTGGAATTTATTCGATCAAATATTGCCCTAAATCGTTCCTTTTGTGATTTTAGGTACTTTGGGAGTGAATTTTGGAAAAGGAAGCATTTTGGACGTTTTTGGAGCATAAAAGTGAAGAAAACAACAAAGACTTAATTTTCCTTGCTGGGAACTGTACCTGACGACGTCAAGAAGGAATTTTTGACGGCATCAAGAGCAAAATGGATGACGACCCAGAGAAAACATGACGGTGTTAGAAGTAGGGCGTCAAGAGTAAATTTGGTGACGGCCTGGAGCAGGATTACACATGACGGCGTCACCCATGGATCTAGGCAGTCCGAGAACTTTATTGGCGGCGAGATGGTGGCGTCAGAAATTTCCTCTTGACGCCGTCACCTCACAGAATCTATATACACTTTTCTATTTTTTCATTCATTAAGAAAGGAACTTGTGTGGAGAATACTAGGGCCGAACCTAATAAACCCTAGGTCGTTTGTAACAGTATTTTCGAGGGTTTTCACCCCTTGAAACCTTTCATGTTCAATTAAGATAAGTTTTATTTCAATTCATTCAATATGTCTATGTGTTGTTTGAATATGTCTTTCACTTGTCTTGATTTTAACATGTTAGGCTAGATCTATTGTGTGTTTGCTTAGATGTAATGAAACCTAGATGTTGATTATAGGTTGATTGCTTGTTTATAGTTGTAATGGATGAATGATTTCAATGTTAGGCTTAAAAAAACTGGCAGATCTCCATTATGTAACTTGCTTGAACGTCTTAAGAAACATGAACCGATGTGTACTAGGTTTTTATTGTTGTATTTAATGCATGAGCGAATTCTAGTGATCCCATGTTAGGAGCTTCTTAGCCGGCTGATGCGTGGGAATCGCAACAGGCTTTACCTCTCGAGGGATCTCCAGAAGCTTACAACCCCCACCAGGCAGTGTTCCTGATCGTTATAGTATAGTTTAGTAACAAGTACTGGGGGATTGATCGTTCAGCTTAGGAATAGTGTCGCTAGAATTAGAAAGCCTAAATACTAGTTCTAAAGATGATGGAAGATTCTTTTTGTATTTTTATATTTTATGAAAAGCAAGTTAAAATCTCGGGTTTGAAGAATTTGGGCGGAATTAGTTGCTAATCAACTAACCCAATACTAAGATGCAATCAAAATAAAATACTAAAAATGAAAATAAACTAAATTATACTAAAGTTGTGAGCAGTAATTGGAGAAAATGTGTTTACTTAGATTTCACTACTCCCTAGACATCTTTTACACGTTAATTACTTGTTATAAATGCATGGATGACGGATCGTATTCCTTAATACCATTCATGGGGTGGCACACTTAACTCTCCAATTCTATGAGCTCTTATCTCCTCCTACACCATGCCCAACACAACTATAGGGATCGTAAACAGTGGCTCATGCATTAAATACAACCAATAACGACCTAGTGCGCGTCGGTTCATGTTTCTTAAGACGTTCAAGCATGTTACCAATTGGAGATCTGCCAGTTTTCTTAAGCCTAACATATAAATCATTCATCCAAGACAAGAATAAACAAGTAATCAACATATAATCAACATCTAGGTTTCATTAGATCTAAGCAAACACAAGATAGATCTAGCCTAGCATGATGGAATTAAGACAAGAACAAGATATAGACAACCAACACATAGACATATTGATTGAATTAAAAGAACACTTATCTTGATTACACATGCAAGGTATCAAGGGCTTGGAACCCTTGAAAAACCTGTAAAGTTTGCACCAAAATCGTACTAGGGTTTCTCCCCAAAACTTCTCTCTTTAAATGTGAAAAATTAGAAAACTATATATAGAAAAAGGGGGCTGACGGCGTCAAGACAAATCTTGTGATGCCGTCATGACTTTTACTCTTGACGCCCTACCTTCATGACGCCGTCAAATCTCTTCTGGACCGTCATGGAATTTTGCTCTTGACGCCGTCAGGAAATTACTCTTGACGCCGTCAACTACTGTTCCCAGCATGGAAAATTAAGACTTTGGCGTTTTCTTCACTTTTATGCTCCAAAAACATCCGAATTGCTTCCTTTTCCAGATTTCACTCCCAAAGTACCTAAAATCACAAAAGGAACGATTTAGGGCAATATTTGATCAAATAAATTCGAATTCGGGCTTAAATGACCCCCTAAAAACGGATCATTTTTCGCCTCATCATATACCCTTACACTTGAGATTTGCTTGTCCTCAAGCAAATGCGCTTTTATTCTACTCAAAAGACAAGTTAGGGGTCATTTAACACTAATATAAAAGTAATTACAACAAATAATCCTTCCACTAAAGACCAATAGACAAGCACGGAGGTCATACACAAGCACCTCACAAATAGTGTTTAGATACTCACATCTCTCGGGTGTAATAAAGTGTAAATTACAATATGGAAACGGAAGAAATCTCTTACTACCTGTCATAGCAAAATAAATTACCATAGGCTTGAGAAAGAATCAAACCTCCACCACATGGCGTAAGCACCTAGGATAAACTATCAAAGAGGTCTTTTAAAGGGTTGTAACGTTAGGTGTAGGGATATGAAATACACGGTTTTGTTGGATAAAGGAAGTTTTTACTGGTGGCGAGTTAACACTCTTGGTTAATTACATGTACAATGTGGCATTGCTAAGCCAAGACTAGACTCGACTTAAGCTAATAAGTGAAAAATAACAAAAACATAAAAATGAACATAGAATAAAAACGGGATGGTAGTCCGTATGTTTTTTCTCTTTTTCTTTTTTTTTTTTTTTTTTTTTTTTTTTTGCATACACTCTTACCATACCATCCAAAATAATACATCATAGGGGATGAACATTTCCCTTACACTTGAATCTTTACATACTTTACAATTAAACTAATCTAATGACTCGAATTAAGAAAATCAAAACACTTGGAGCACTTTTAAGGTTAACGTACATATGGAGGTAATATATGATGTTCTTCCCCATTACTCCATAAAATAAGTACTTACCCATGAGTCCCTAATCGTCCCAAAACAATATGTACAAGGATATGACTCGACTTAGCAACCATGTAATCAATTAGAAAGTTAACTTAGGGTTTAACAAATAACAATAATGCACTAAAAATGAGCGCATACACGGAAGGCTAAGGCGATTTGGTTGTACATTTAAGTGTGGTGTAACAAATTCTTCCTTTAAGTAAAATGCTTAAAGTTAGAAACGAAAAGATAGGCTCGGAGGGGTGTGCTAGGGGTATCGTGTACTAAAAATGAGTACAAAGCTAAGGGTGTGGGAAAAATTAGTTAACTTAACTAGCCAAGTAATATGACTTAAATGGTCAAGTAATTATAATACGGGTTTAACACAAGGGTGATCCTAATGCCTCTTATCATGTAGTAAATCCTTCTACACGAATGTAGTCTCACTAGCGGTCTCGGGATGCATCACTAACGCAAGTTCTAGAATCTAAATGCTACCGGTACACTCATAAGCACTAATAATGAATGCTTTTCCTATCAAATCTAAAGGCGAACCTCACATATTTGGGTGGAAAATTTTTCTGAATATACGGTTATGTGCTAGTCATACAATCTCCTATCCATGAGACACTTGCTATGGCTAAAGTTTCACTCCTAAATGTTGTAAAAAATTTTAAATTTGGCGCTAAAATTGCACTAACAAGTATTTATCATAGTTTTATTACACATCTACCATTAAACAAAACAAACTCAAGCGAAAGTGCATATGTAAGGTATCATCTTTTTACCCTCCCCTTACACTTAAGATGAACATTGTCCCCAATGTTCAAGTAAAGAATGTAAAAGTGAACAAGTAAAGAGAATAAAATCAAATACTCCCCTGATTCGCTCGGTATGGATAATAAGGTGGCCAGGTTAAATCTTCCTCCAAGAAAATGAACAATCAAAGCTTCCCTTCCAGAATATAAATCATCTTCTTGTCATACGTAACCTGTAAAACCTGACAAAATAGACAAGACAACCTCGCGTAAAATCGGCGGCATCCTATATAAGTTACTAAATCCTAGAAAACAAAATAAGATATAATGCTTGTGGAATGAAGTTTGCAGATTTCCTAGAGATTATAAAACTTAATAATTCACAAAAACCATAAGACTCCGTTAGAAAAACAAAACTGGTAAAATTTCCAGATTTTTACACGTGACGCCGTCAAGAGTAAACTCCTGACGCCGTCAGAATTGACCTGCAAAAATTCTTATGTTAAGTTTCCGGAAAATTTCTGGAAAAACTTCGTCCTACTTCCTGGAAAATCCTGCAAAACTTCATTATGACTCAATACAAGCATTTGACTCTAACAAATACGAATATACATGTTCATTTAATATTGTGGAGAATCATGATCGGTTTGTTTCTTGAAAACATATTTGGGGTTTCCCCTTACACTTATCTTTTGCAAAAATACTTTTAGGTGGAGTTAAGACTAGGCCAAAACAACAAAGTAAAGTATTTCCACTATTTAATTTGGAAACATGATCAACCAACAATAAAAATAAAACATGCATACGGAAACAAATAAAATCAAACAAACAAACAAACAAACAAATAAAAACACACAAAACATGGGTTGCCTCCCAAGAAGCGCTTGTTTTTGTTCGAGTGACTAGCCTGACTCTACCCTTATTTAATGGAAATAGGGGAGGTTTTCCCTACACTTAGGATTAAGTGTGGGTGAAAGTAGCGATACACACCCTTAGGGTGAAAATATGCCATATGAGGTAAGAGTGGTGGATGAATTATATGCTCAAAGGGGTGTGCTCCTATCATCATAACCTTAACAAATTCAATCGGGTTAATGGGTGGATTAAGATTTTCTCCTAGAAAGGGATCATTTTCTATCATCTTCAAGAGACTACTAGTTGGGGATCCATCTTGACCTAATAAACCCGGTTTAAACCCATAATGTTTCTTGTGATCAATCATAAATGGGTGATGTAAGCATGTAAGGCCATTTTCCACTCCTATATTGGCTTCCTCTCTACAAGGCTTAGAGTCCATTGCCTTTATCCTAAGACTACCCGGACTATATGGGTTGATGGGTGGGTCGGCTCCTCTTTTGTCTCCTAGATGTATATCTAAGGATGGAAAGTTGTGTGAAGATTGAGGTTCCGGTTCATCAACACTAGGTAATTCCCTAGAACTAAGAGTAAGGTTATTACTACAAGTATTCAAACCTATATCCTCTAGTGGTGTTTGGTACAAGGGTTCTACCTCTATTGGGGCTCCTATAGTCTCTTCTACTTCTTCCGGGTAAGTCACGGGTGGTGTGTATTCCTCAAGTGATGGTAGGACTTGTGGGGTACTTATTGGGCTTGGGTTTTCTACTATCTCTTCCATCACATCAATATCACCTATGTGTTCAGCTTGTATTGTGGTGAAATCATACCACCCCGTATGCCCAGTTATCTCATCTATAGTTTTATCCCCAAACAGTCTTCTTGCTTGTTCTCTTAAACTTGCTATCAATTGATCTGTAACAACGTTTGTTGTGTTGTCCATTTTTTTGGCAAGTATAGCACAATTCTCTATGGTTTCCCATGCTTCATCAGCACTTAATCCCCAAAGGTCCCCATGTGCGGTATGGTCAATGTCCATTTTGGTATAGTGGTCGACACGATGGTAAAATATTTCAATTTGGGACCACAGATCAAAATTATGATGAGGGACTTTTCGGAGTAAATATTTAAAACGAGCCCATGCATCATAGATAGGTTCATCCTCATGTTGTTTAAACATCAAGATGTCATTTGGAGTGGGTGAATTTTGTGGTTCGTAGTATGGTGGATTCGCGTTCTCCATAATGGCTAACGGAATAGTCAATGGAAAGGTTTTTTTTTTACAAACAAAGACACAAAGAAAAGATAGACTAAAGAGAACCTAAAAATAAAAATAAAAATAAAAATAAAATCTTACTAGAAAGGAATCTAGCAAGTAGACCTAATAAAAAGAAATTCTAACCTAGAAAATAACTATTCCCCAGGCTGCGGCGCCAAAAACTTGATGCGTGGGAATCGCAACAGGCTTTACCTCTTGAGGGATCTCGAGAAGCTTACAACCCCCACCAGGCAGTGTACCTGATCGTTGTAGTATAGTATAGTGACAAGTACCGGGGGATTGATCGTTCAGCTTAGGAATAGTGTCGCTAGGATTAGAAAGCCTAAATACTAGTTCTAAAGATGATGGAAGATTCTTTTTGTATTTTTATATTTTATGAAAAGCAAGTTAAAATCTAGGGTTTGAAGGATTTGGGCGGAATTAGTTGCTAATCAACTAACCCAATACTAAGATGCAATCAAAATAAAATACTAAAAATGAAAATAAACTAAATTATACTAAAGTTGTGAGCAGTAATTGGAGAAAATGTGTTTACTTAGATTTCACTACTCCCTAGACATCTTTTACACGTTAATTACTTGTTATAAATGCATGGATGACGGATCGTATTCCTTAATACCATTTATGGGGTGGCACACTTAACTCCCCAATTCTATGAGCTCTTATCTCCTCCTACACCATGCCCAACACAACTATAGGGATTGTAAACAGTGGCTCATGCATTAAATACAACCAATAAAGACCTAGTGCGCGTCGGTTCATGTTTCTTAAGACGTTCAAGCATGTTACCAATTGGAGATCTGCCAGTTTTCTTAAGCCTAACATATAAATCATTCATCAAAGACAAGAATAAACATATAATCAACATCTAGGTTTCATTAGATCTAAGCAAACACAAGATAGATCTAGCCTAGCATGATGGAATTAAGACAAGAACAAGATATAGACAACCAACACATAGACATATTGATTGAATTAAAAGAACACTTATCTTGATTACACATGCAAGGTATCAAGGGCTTGGAACCCTTGAAAAACCTGTAAAGTTTTCACCAAAATCGTACTAGGGTTTCTCCCCAAAACTTCTCTCTTTAAATGTGAAAAATTAGAAAACTATATATAAAAAAAGGGGGCTGACGGCGTCAAGACAAATCTTGTGACGCCGTCACCTCGCCGCCAAAACTATTCTCGGACTGCCTTGATCTACATTTGACGCCGTCAAGACTTAATCATTTCCAGGCCGTCATGACTTTTCCTCTTGACGCCCTACCTTCATGACGCCGTCAAATCTCTTCTGGACCGTCATGGAATTTTGCTCTTGACGCCGTCAGGAAATTACTCTTGATGCCGTCAACTACTGTTCCCAGCATGGAAAATTAAGACTTTGGCGTTTTCTTCACTTTTATGCTCCAAAAACGTCCGAATTGCTTCCTTTTCCAGATTTCACTCCCAAAGTACCTAAAATCACAAAAGGAACGATTTAGGGCAATATTTGATCAAATAAATTCGAATTCGGGCTTAAATGACCCCCTAAAAATGGATCATTTTTCGCCTCATCACCGGCTCGACATAGGAGTGAAGTAGGAGCTTATAGGATTGGGGAAGTAAGTACGCCACCCCATGAATGGTATTAAGGAATACAATCCATCATCCACGCAACTGTAACAAGTAATTAACCTATAAAAGATATCTAGGGAGTAATGAAATCTAAGTAAACACAATTCTCCCATATATTGCTCACACCAATAGTTTATTTAGTTCATTTACATTTTTATTATTTTATTTTGATTGCATCTTAGTAATTGGGTTAGTTGACTAGCAACTAATTCCGCCCACTCTTCCAATACCCGAGATTTTTACTTGCTTTTCATAAAATATAAAAAATACAAAAAGAAGCATCCCTCACCTCTAGGCCTAGTTCTTAGGGTTTCTAATCCTAGCGACACTATTCCTGAGTTGAACGATCAATCCCCCGGTACTTGTCACTATACTATGATGGATCTAAACACCTTGAACTTGTGTTAGATTGATACTTTGAATTATATCACTAAGTATGCGGAATCTACTTAGTAACACTTAGAAGTTTGATTATGAGTAAGACAGTTGTTTATGAATAAGAACAATGTATGTAAACAAACGATTAGCTCCAATATTATTAATGATAATAATACGAGTGATCTTGATATCACTAGGGTTACACCTTGAAGCTCTAAAAAAACATATATCAACCTTTAGCCTAGGATCTCCTTTTATAGCACAAGGAGTCCTCTTCTACAAGATAAGTATAATGCTAATAGAATAAGATATATACAAGATCTATTCTATATTTATCTAAACACGTCTTCTAACAGTTATCTAATAAGCAGTGGTAATATATGTTCTTGCAATGGTAATGAGTTTCCATTGCAAGTACAATCTTCAGCAGTTGTAACATCTTCACTTAGCCGTGGTAACTGTTAGTATAATTCCCAACAATCCTCCCCTAACTTATGATTAATAAATAAATCAATAAGTTTCTTCAAGTATTCAGCAAACATGAGGATATGGGAATTCTTCCAAACACTTATCTTCTTCTTCTTAACTCTTTATCAGCTCTCACACTTTGATCATAAATTCTTTGTAGCAAATCTTCTATGATTTCAGTTCTTTCCCAGCACCTAAGCTTCACTGTCCTCATCACATCCAATACTCCAGCTCTTAATGGATATTCTTTCTCAGCCAGCATAAAGACATCAACTCCATCTTGAGTAGAAAGATGATGCACAGCACTTGAATCATAGAACTTCCACAAGGTTCTCATGTCATGAGCTTCAAATCTCCAATATCTATCACTTGGGTCAGGTTCATATAATCTTCTGAAGTGAACCCATAACTCCTTAGCCTTGACATTAACAAGTTCATCCTTCTTAAACTATTCTTGAACAATCCTCCACAAAGTATCCAAGTCTTCTCTATCACAAGATCTAACAATGTCTTCAAAATCTCTACAAATACTTGTGACACTTCCAGTTCAGATGATCTTCCAAGCTACTCCAAAACTATCAGAATAGATCTCCCAACCAACAACTGGATATTTTGCTTGTAGAGGTTCAATATTAAGTACATCAGTCTCTATGTATACCATGTTTGTAACTTGTTCTTCTGTCAACTTGCTAGGACCCTCTTCTGCTTGAGATGATTCCTGAGTCTTCAATTTCTTAGTATCTCTTGATTCAAGACTCACTCCAGACCTTTTTGTCTTCATTACTATAGGTTCTTGATCCATTGGAATGAATTTACTATCTTGTCTTTTAATTCTGTAGTAAATACCTTCAATCTGATCATGTGACATTCCTTTGAATTGAGCCATCTTCATATTACCAACATGGCAACAAAAAGTCTTCATCTCAGCAATGATCTGTGCCTTTGTAAGTTTCCTTGGCTTCTTTTGACCTTTTCTATCATTCCCAATAATTTCATCAAGAGCCTGCTGATTCTTCATTTGAATGAAATCTTTAAGTTGAGCAGACTTTTGGTCTTCATTCAAGGTTGTATTTGCAATAAGTTCAATGGCCTTCTTCCTGATTATTTGATCATTGTTAATCAAGTAGTCAATCTCTTCTTCTGTAGGCACATAAGTGAACAAAGGAGGTTTCTCATGAATGACAGTTGGTGAAACACTTGAAATTGGTTCTGCCATTACAGTTTCAAGCTTATCCAACCTCTTTGCTTCCATAAAACTAGCAACTTCATCTGCTTCTTGCTGTTGCTCTGCCAATCTTGCATCAAAATCAATTTGAGCTTGTTCTTTCTTAGAAATCTTTCTTGTATGCTCTTGTTCTGAACCAGTCACAATAGCTTTTCCTTTGACTGATCTTATTCTAGCAGCTTCTTCCTCTACAGTGGTAACTAATTGAGTAGCAGTGGGAACTTTTTCACTTGCAGTGGAAATATGTTGATCAGTGGGAACTTGTTCTGCTTCAGTGGAAATTGGTTGAGTAGTTCCAACTATATCATCAAAGTGAAAACCAGCATTAGCATCCATATCTTCAAAATCCAATTTCCTCCCCTCAGTCTCAGCTACATCATCTCTTGCTTGAGCATTGTCAGAATCAGTGAGCTCAGCAAACTCTTTTTCAAAATTAGTACTCCTCCCCTTAAACTCTGCATCTGTTTTCCTCCCCTGTTTAGAAGAATCTCCCAAATCTTTAGTAGAACTTGCAGAAAAGTCATCCTGAGGTGAAGATGATGAAGATAACACAACTTTAGCAGGTCTTTTCTTCTTGAGATTCTCAACTTCATTCTGCAATCTTTGAATCTCAGCCTTCAATTGATTCAGCTCTGTGACATGTTGTTCTTTGGTCTGTGCCAGATCTTTCTCCAGAGCTTGAACCTGCTTGACTAATTTTGTACAAATGTCCATCAATTCAGGTAGTTGCACACTGCCTTCATCACTTCCAACTGTGTTACCTGTTGGGAGAGGTGAATCATGAGGCATTGATTCAGGCTCTTCCATAGTTGGACTAGGATTAAGCCTTGAACCACTACTTCTTGTCCCTAAACCAAAAGGTTCAGCAACATGCAATGTTGAGATGAGAGAAGTTGGTTGTTTATGCCTTCTCTCATAAGTGTGAGTTATAGCAGGGGTATGATGAATTGGTGGTACAACAATATTGGGTGTGTTATGGGATACAACTGGGATGGTTGCATCTTCACCCTGTACTTGAGCAATTTTAGCAAGCATTGGAGGAAAACGTGGATGAACCTCCCCATTCCAAAGATCTGAAGCCTTACTCATGTTTTAAAAAACTTTTGGCTTAAGACAGGAAGGCTCATAAATTCTATTGTGAGGTTGCAGTTGAAATTCATTTAACACTGCTTGCACAAACCTTGGATACATCAAAAATTTATATTGACTCTTTACATTGCCTTTCATATTATTGAAAATAAATTTTGAAAAATTGAAAGTCCTATCAGTTGCCAAACAAACCAAAGGATAAGCCATGGTTGATGCAAATTGTTCATAAGATATTTTCTTAGGACTTAGGCAATGTAAAAGAGTGTGAATTAAAAATCTCCAATGGGGACAAAAATATCCTTTTCTGAAAGTTACTTTTTGTTCAGATGTATCATACCCCATTAAAGCAATATTAGTGAAAATTTCTGAATTAGGTAATGTGATGATACCATTGAGATCATCCAATTGGAGAATTCTCCTCAAGGATGACTCAGTAACATCAATAGTTACCCCATCCACTGTGGCTCTTAGAGCATCCACAGAATCATGTGTGTCTCCCTGTTCAAGAGTTATGGACTCCACAGTGTTCTAGAACTGTTTGATATGAGAGACATAGATTGTGGGATTAATAGTTAAGGCATACCTTATATGAGTTGTGTTTAGAAAATCCACAATCTGATGAAAAACAGGGCCACTCTTCTCGTTTGACTTTTGTAGGTAGGCCACTTGGTTGTGCTCCTCGACAAATTTTAGAATCGCCATGATATTTGTGAAAAAGAGAGTAAAAGTTTTAGTAATCAAGATAAAAAGCAAGCCGTATGATGATCAATTTATACTAATAGGGTTTGAGGAGGTTGCGCAATATGAATTATCTTTAGTAAGAATTATCTTTGGAAAAGAATAAATTATAATAAGTAAGTAGATAATTCACAAAAAAGATTTACCCTATTAATAAGGAAAAACGGTTATATTTACAACGGCTAGTAAAAAAAATAGATTACTGACACAACAGTTGTAACGGCTAGTTCATCAGTGGAAAAATTACTCTTGCAGTGGTAACTAATGAACTAGCAGTGGTAAAATTTTCACAACATATCAAAGAGCAGTGGTGAATAAAACATGAAAATTTGCTGCTCTTATCATAGTTTTTAGCAAACTACCAGCTATCAACGGATTTGATATGTCTTTACCATGAGCCGTTTGCTATGGACTAGCCAACTCTTGATCACTTGGAGTATGGTGAGTTGATAACCATATAGTTTTTGGTAAACTAGCAACCATAAACGGATTTGATAAGTCTTTACCAGGAGCCGTTTGCTCTGGACTAGTTGATTCTTATGTGGATTAGACATGGTGAATCAATAACCATTTGTTGTGTGTCTATGATACACACCTTATAACTCCAATGACTCCAATAATATGGGTTGTATGTTGCAAAACAAAGTAACTCTTAACTTAACCCATAAAAATTAACCAAAAGTAACTTTTTAACCAAGTTACTATTCACAAAAATATCTTCCAAAAGTCAACCCGATAAAACCAAATTTACTCCTCCAACCTACCAAAACAAGTAAGAGTAAATATTCTTCATTAATTAGAATTCGACCTTGACTTTGCTTATAAAAGGGGGCTCAAAACTTTTATCTCTCATCAACAAACAACTTCAAGAACACAAACCCTTAATCAACACAATGAGCTAGTTTCCAATAATCTACATATCTTCTGATGATTCATCTGATGAGGAGATCAGCTATTGTTCAATCTCAGAGGATCTTTCAACAGGATGGAGTGATTACTTCCCACCAAGTGCAACCACATCCACAACATCCAACAAGACATCCAAAAAGACTGAAGCTTCTCCTGCTCCATCTTTGGAGTTCTATACCAGTTCTTCCTCTGATGATGACAATGATCCAACCTTCAATCTTTCCGAAGAACTTCCAAAGGACCTTACCACAGCATTGAAGACTGCCATAAGCAACATGAAGTGGCCTGCTGTTGAGAAGCCTACCCAAGCACCAAGGCCTCCCAAGCAAGTTCTGGGACTTGCTTGTCCAAGGAAACAACTCTCTTTTGATGTCAAGAGAAAGAAAGCTTCCAAAGGCAAGCATGATTATGATGGAAAAGGAAAGAAACCTATGGAGTAGGTGTTAGGTTGTAGGTTTATGTCTTTTGTGATATTCTGTGTTGGTGACAATGTTTTCTGAATGGTTGTAATGTACTCTCTTTATTATCAATAAAAGTACTCTTTCGTTTTGCTTTTATCACCAAACTTTCCACTGTTGTATGATTATTTCCACTGTGCTCATGATAACTCTGCATACAAGTTAGTAGAAAACCATACATACATATACAAACAATATTAGTACCTAAAAACTATCCTGCAACACTGAAAAGTATTAGACATCAATGATTTATGGATTGATCATTCCAATACCTGTTACCAAGTATTGAAACCTATCCACATCAAGCCCTTTTGTTAATAAATCAGCATAATTGTCATCAGTATGGATTTTGACAACATTAATAAGCTTTTTCTCAAAACAATCTCTAATAAAATGATGTCTAATTTCAATATGTTTAGTTTTAGTGTGTTGCACAGGATTTTTAATAATGCATATGGTACTACTATTGTCTATATAGATAATGGTGTTCATGAAATTGTACCCATAATCCAATAATTGATTCTGAAGCCAAAGGATCTGAGCACAACAACTAGCAGCTGCAACATATTCTGCTTCAATGGTTGAAGTAGCAACCATAGTTTGCTTCTTGCACTGCCATGACACCAATCTACATCCAAGAAATTGACATCCTCCAGTAGTTGATCTTCTATCCAAACTTGCACCAGCATAATCACTATCTGAGTATGTGATCAATTCCATAGGGGATTCTCTTGGATACCATAATCCTAGATTAGGATAAGTCTTCAAGTACCTAAAAACCTTTTCCACTGCTGTCATATGTGATGTGTTTGGAGTCACTTGAAATCTTGCACAAGCACATACAGCAAACATAATGTCTGGCCTTGATGAAGTAAGATACATCAAAGAACCAATCATAGATCTATAAGTGTGAACATCAACATTAGCACCGCTAGCATTCTTCAACAATAGATGAGTGGTCTTGTCAGCAGGGGTACTAGAAGATTTTGCATCAGTAAACTTGAACTTCTTAATAATCTCAGTCACATATTTGTCTTGACTGATAAAGATGCCTTCTTTACTCTGTTGTACTTGCAGCCCCAAAAAGAATGTAAGTTCTCCCATAGAACTCATTTGAAATTCATCTTTCATTAGCTTCTCAAACTCTTTGCACATCTCTTGTTTAGTAGACCCAAAGATAATATCATCAACATATACTTGAACAAATAAAATATCACCCTTGTCTTTCTTGATGAATAAAGTTTGGTCAATCTTACCTCTATGAAACCCATTATTCAACAAATAATTAGCTAAGGTTTCATACCACTTCCTTGGAGCCTGATGTAAGCCATAAAGAGCCTTAACCACTTTATAAACTTTATTTGGGTGTTGAGGATCTTCAAAGCCTGGAGGTTGAGAGACATATACCTCCTCATCAATAGTACCATACAGAAAGGCACTCTTAACATCCATTTGATAGACTGTAAAGCCCATAAATGATGCATAGGCTAAAAACAATCTAATAGCCTCAATCCTTGCAACAGGAGCAAAAACTTCTTCATAATCAATACCCTCCTCTTGAGTGTATCCTTGAGCAACCAATCTAGCTTTGTTCCTGATTACAATACCTCTTTCATCTTTCTTGTTTCTGAAAACCCATTTAGTACCAATGACCTTCATACCATCAGGCAAGTCACAAAGAACCCAAACCTTTTGAAGTTTAAACTGAAGCAACTCCTCTTGCATTGCTTCAACCCATCTAGATTCTTCTAGAGCCATATATACATTTTTAGGCTCCACTTGTGAGAGAAAACAGTAAAACAAACACTCATTCTTCTTACTATGTTTCTTGGACTCATACACATCACTTATGAACCCATGAATATTATCTTTCTTTGTCTGTCTTCTAGTCTTCACACCTGATTGAAGTTCACCAATAACATTGTCAAGTGGATGCACTTTGTGAATTGAAGACTGTGATGTGCTAGGAATATCATATGTTGTAGGCATGTTTGAGATCTCTACATCATCACTTGGTGATTCCTGAGAAGTATGTTCCACATTTGGGCTGTCAGTGGAAACTTCTGGTGTAGCAGTGGGAATTGAGTTACCACTGCTAGTAGGAATTTCTTTATTCAATTCATCAAAATTCACACCATCTGCATCACTTGTCTTTTCAGAATTATCAACAAAGTCCCAAAGTGGCATAACAATCTGATCTTCATCATCTTTACAAGCTTCATCTTCATCAATGAATTCTTCTGATTCTTCAACATCATTGTCTCCAGTACTTGAAGTAAGAGGTACATAATTCATTGTATTGGATAATGTTTCAAGATCAAATAGCCAATCTGGTCCTGAACCTGCCATGTTTGCTTTATTTTCAAGAAACTGGACATGCAAGTTCTCTTCAATCTTCTTTGTTCTTAAGTTATAGACTCTAAAAGCCTTGCTAACCATAGAGTATCCAACAAAGAAGCCTTCATCAGACTTTTCTTCAAATTTACCCAGATGATCAATTGTATTGAGAATAGTAACATGACACCCAAATGGCCTCATAAACTCCAAAGTAGGAGGTCTTCCTCTGAATAACTCATAAGGTGTCTTGTTCTTTGTTTTGACCACTAAAACCCTGTTCTAAATGTAACAAGCAGTGTTAACTGCTTCAGCCCAAAAAGTCACTGGAAGCTTGGAATCAGCTAACATGGTTCTAGCAGCCTCAATTAGTGTTCTGTTTCTTCTTTCTGCAACTCCATTTTGTTGAGGAGTTCTTGCAACACTAAATTCTCTTTTAATACCTTTGTCTCTGCAGAAATCATCTATAACTTTATTCTTGAACTCTGTCCCATTGTCACACCTGATGATCTTTATTTTCTTCTCAAATTGATTTTCAACTTCAGTGATGAATGTCTTAAGGATACCAGTGGTTTCATCCTTGGTTCTTAAAAAGAAAACCCATGTGAATCTACTAAAATCATTAGTCACAACAAGACAATACTTCTTCAAATTGATGCTGCTCACAGAAGTAGGATTAAACAAGTCCATATGCAGCATAAAGAGTGGATGATCAATAGAATTGAATGCTTTGGTCTTGCATGAAGCTCTGTGTTGCTTTCCTTTGAGACAGGCAACACAAGTTTGGTCATTTTCAAATCTTTTCTCTGGTAGACCTCTGACAAGTGCATCTTTCACAATCTTGTTGATGGTCTTGAAGTTAACATGACCAAGTCTTCTATGCCAAAGCATTGATTCATCTAAAGTGGCTTTAGCAAGCAAGCATATAACATCATTATTAGCCACTATGTTCTTCATGTCAATGCTATACAGATTACCTTTTCTAGGGATTTTAAGCAAAATGTCACTTTCATCAGGAAGCTTATAATCCTTAAATAAGATATAGCATTCATCTTCTGTGAACAGAACTCTATGCTTCTTGTCACACATCTGTGACACACTAAAGAGGTTGTACTTGAGTTCTTTTACATACTGCACATTTTCAAAGTCAATGTTTCCAGCCTTGATTGTTCCTTTGCCAGAAACTTTGCCACCAATTCCTCCTCCAAAGCTGAAAAATTGTCCATCATAAGGTTGAAAGTCAGAAAGATAGGACTTATTGCCAGTCATGTGCCTGGAACATCCACTGTCTGAGTATCCTTGATCATTTGTAGTCTTCGAATGTTCCTGCACACAAAATAAAGGAATTAGTTCCTTTTGGGGACCCAAGCCACAAATGACTTGGATCTGCCTCGTGTATCAATATAATTATATCTATCAAAGGTCATTGATACACCATTGGGATTGTTTGAGGTGATGGTTCCTTTTGGTTTCCATTCCCAACGTGCTGAGGCCTTAACAGCATTTCCCATATTTACCCTTTTCTTGTTAACAAGCCCACCAGTGGTAACCTTTGGCCTTGCAGTGGTAACTGCTGGCTTAGCAGTGGAAACTGCTGGTTTTAAAATTTTGGGTACCCACTTCTGATTATTGTTAACTTTCTTTTCAAAATTGGTCTTTTTCCCTGTTTGAGTAGATTTAACAAAAGTAGTAACAGGGGGCTTAGAGTAAACTCTGTTTTTATTTCTGGCAGTGGCAACTGCTGGTCTAGCAGTGAAAACTGGTTTAATGCCAGAGTTAAGCAAAACAGACCTGGGAATCATCTTGCTAAGTGGATTTGGGTGAGTTAAGTTATTAGCATTTTGCCCATTCACCCTGGTATTCCCAAACACTTCCCTTCTTCCCAAGTGGTAGGTACAGCTATAAGACAAATGGTCAAAGCTACCACATATATGACAGGGTTTGTTATTGAACACAAAATCACTACCAAGTTGCCTAGATTTAACATGATTCTAACTCCTCATATTACCCCTAGGAGTTGGTGACCTACTTCTGTACATCTCTGCATATCTAGTAGTGGGCCTAGTGAAATTAGGTTGTGACCTAGGCTTCTCTTTGACTACATCAGGAATACTCTTTTTAACCTCCACTTTAATATTCTCAGGAACACTAGGTTTAGACTCATCATTCAAATTTTCATCTTTAAGAGATGAGTCAATAGCACTATCAAATGTATCAACCACAACCTGAACCTTTTCAATTTCAACTGGTTTAACAAACTTTGGTCCATAGGTCATAGGTGGTTCCTGGAATTCTTCTAATCCTGTGTGAGCTAAGTCAATGCCAGGAGGTGATGGAACACCTCTTAGAGGTGGTGGAACTGATTTGTATCTAACTCCTGATTTGGCTTTGTTCACAACTTGGGCTTCTCAAATTTTGTCAATACACTTGGATTGGTGATCCAGTGTTTGCTTAGTTATCATTATATTCTCACTAGCCATTTTAACCTTTTCTAGTTCTTCTCTAAGAACCTTATTTACAGCAACCTGATAATCTAAGTCTCTTCTTAATACTGCAATATCATCATTGAACTTAGATTCATTTGCCCTATAATGCTCTAATTGAGTTTCTAAAACACCTAGGCCTCTTTTATGATTTGCTAAGTTACAATTAGTATGATTTAACTCTAGCAATTGTTCATCATATTGTGCTTTAATTTTCTCATACTCTTTTAAGGCCTTACAAGATTTAGAACAAGCATTATTAATTTGTACCTCAGAGTCAGAAAAAGCCATTAGTGCAAGCTCAGTAGCAACCATTGCAGACTATGAATCATCTTCCTCATCCTTAGTCATAAAGCTCCAATCAAAGCTCACTCCATCAATAGCCAATAGCCCCTTTGGCTCATCAGTAGTAGGTTCCTTCTTCTTGGCCTGCTTATACCAAGTTGACCTGTTGTCAGATTTCCTTGGCTTCCTGCACTCCCTGGCAAAGTGCCCCTTCTTATGACAATTATAGCACTTCACCTTCTTTTTGTCAAAACCTACTGTTTCATTGCCACTGATGTTAATCTTTCTTCCAGTCTTCTTCCAAAACTTCTTTGTCCTTAAGCTTAGTAATGCCACTTGCCATTTAATGTCCATCTCCTCCATATCATCCTCATCAATTTGATCCAAATCCTCATGATTGAGAATTGAACCACCCACTTGACTTGATATAAAGGCATAAAAAGTAGTATCACTAAGTCCTGCAATCTGTCTCTTTGAGCTACCAGTGGAAACACTTTCACTACCAGTGGAAACAACAATGTTAGCACTATCATCATCACTATCACTTTCTTCATCTGAACTAAAATCATCAAGAGATGATGATATGAGTGCTACACTTCCTGAACTTGAGCTTAATTTGCCAGCTTTCTTCAATATTTGTTCAATAACCTTGAAGTTATTGTACAAATCATTAATTTTCATAGTCTCCAAATCTGGCTTATCTTCCCACACAGCAACATTGGTTCCAAACTCAGAGGGTAAGCTTCTTAAGAACTTTAGATTGAGGTCTTCCCTTTCCACCTCAATTCCAAAAACAGTGAGTTGAGTAACAATCTTTTGTAGCCTTGTGAAGATGCTATCAATAGATTCATTACTTGTTGAACCAAAGTTTTCATAAGTCTGCTTCAGCAGGGTCTTTTGAGTCTTCTTGGTGGAATCATTACCACCAAAAACATTACAGATCTCCTCAAAAAGAGTCTTTGCAGTCTTGTACTTGCTAAATGCTAGAACTTGGTCTCTGGGAAGTGTCATCAGCAACAAACCTCTGGCCTTCAGATCATTCTTCATCTGAAGTCTTTCATCATTAGTAACCGGTCCAGTGTTGACCTTGATTACTTCCTTGCCACCAACCATCTCTGAAGTAGAACTTGGTTTGAAAGAATTTCCAACCATAATGATCTCCCAGAGTGTATAATCTTGGACCATAAAGAATTGTTCAATCATTAGCCTCCACATCTCAAAGTCATTCAACTTAAGCTTTGGAAGCTTAGCAGCAATGTTTGAGTTACTGGTTTCTGTCTCCATTGATTCTTCTGAGTGAACTAGAGTCTTCTAAATCAAAGTATCAAAGCCTGGCTCTGATACCACTTGATGGATCTAAACACCTTGAACTTGTGTTAGATTGATACTTTGAATTATATCACTAAGTATGCGGAATCTACTTAGTAACACTTAGAAGTTTGATTATGAGTAAGACAGTTGTTTATGAATAAGAACAATGTATGTAAACAAACGATTAGCTCCAATATTATTAATGATAATAATACGAGTGATCTTGATATCACTAGGGTTACACCTTGAAGCTCTAAAAAAACATATATCAACCTTTAACCTAGGATCTCCTTTTATAGCACAAGGAGTCCTCTTCTACAAGATAAGTATAATGCTAATAGAATAAGATATATACAAGATCTATTCTATATTTATCTAAACACGTCTTCTAACAGTTATCTAATAAGCAGTGGTAATATATGTTCTTACAGTGGTAATGAGTTTCCACTGCAAGTACAATCTTCAGTAGTTGTAACATCTTCACTTAGCCGTGGTAACTGTTAGTATAATTCCCAACATACTATACTACAATGATCAGGTACACTGCCTGGTGGGGGTTGTAAGCTTCTCGAGATCCCTCGAGAGGTAAAGCCTGGTGCAATTCCCACGCATCAATACACATTTTGTATGGCGTAATTGTCCTAAACATTTGAAAGGCCAATATAAGCGAAGTGATCACCAATACCCGACTATTATGCTTGAAGCCGTCGCTTCAAACGATTTGTGGATTTAGCATTCGTTTTTTGGTCCTCCCGGTGCAAACAACGATATAAATGTTTTGAGTCAGTCTCCATTGTATCTTACGGAGCGAAATGAAACGGCGTCAAACAGTTCATTTCATGTAAATGGACGGCTTTACAAACATGGATATTATCTCACCGATGGAATCTATCTTACGTATTCAACGTTTGTTAAAGCATATAAGTATCCCATTGAACCGAAGGAAAAGAGATTCAAGAAGCTACAAGAGTCTGCAAGAAAAGATGTCGAACGAGCTTTTGGTCGTCTTAAGGCAAAATGGATGATTCTCAATCGTTCTCTCCGGGCTATGACGGTCGAAAAGATTCGACAACTCGTTTATACATGTATCATATTTCACAATATAATTTTAAAAGACGACCGGGTGGCAATATCACCGGTTCATATAATGGATCAGCCGGTCACGCCAGTTTATGACGATAGTTTACTACAGGAGTTACTCGACGAACAAATCAATTACCGTCTCTTATATGATCTTACGGAGCAAGTAGAGGCTCAAAACTTAGCATACCTCGATGACTAGCTTTTTTTTTTTTTTTTTTTTTTTTTTTTTTTTTTTCTTTAAGGATTATGTAATTTTCTTTTAATTATGTTTTTTTAAGTATTATGTAATTTTTTTTTAATTATTAATGAAATATTATGTTTTTATTAAATTGTTTATAATATAATTTATGAAAATAAAAAATAAAAAAATAAAATTAGTTGAGGTATGCTGAATCATGATTGCCACTAAAAAAATATAGTGAAGTATGGTTGAGGTATGAGATGAGGTGGAATGATATTATTGGTGAGTGGTGAAGTATGAGGTTTTGGTTGAATCATGGTTGCCACCACCCTAATATACGATGTAACAAGACTAGGTGTAGTAGTGATCGTGAAGAGACGTTTTTATTGTAACCGGAGCTTTTTCTATCTTGGATTACTTCAAGATCAACTTGATTTAACAAGGAGACCAACATCCTTAATTTTTTTTTCATTATTTTAAGCAATTTAGTAAAATTAATTAATAATTAAAAATATCACCTTAACAATTAATTATTTATAAATTAAAAAAGAGTTAAAATTCTTTTTTTTTTCATTATTTTAAGAAATATAGTAAAATTAATTAATAATTAAAAATATTACCTTAACAATTAATTATTTATAAATTAAAAAGAGCATAATTGTCTGAAGATATATCTAACTTTCTAGTACTTTTGTAGGCATCTTTTTTTTTTTTTTTTTTTTTTTTAGTATTCAAATATTGTAGGAAAAAAAGTTGGATGCATACAAAAGAAAAATGTGATAAGTTGGATGCATTTTTTGACAATTGGCCCATTAAAAAATATATCATTTAGTGTAACTTAATTATTAATAAACAAAATGGGATATCTTAGCTACAATTATTATAGACAATTAGATAAAATCTTTTACTAAAATTACACGAGAAATGATTCAGGGACTCACAAAATGACTAAGGGACTCACAAATTGTTGCAAAAAATTTTAGAAAGCGAGCTACACAAAATTGAGGCTAACATATTCCTAAACAAAAATAACAAACCTGGAACAACCAATATAAGTTTTATTTTATTTTATTTTATTTTATTTTATTTTATTTTATTTTATTATTATTTTTTTTATTCTCTCTTAAAAAACGAATAACAGTAAAAGGGGAAGGTTTGCTTTGCATTTGGGTCGGTCGCAAAAGCAATCATCTTCTCCATTTCGTTGCTGAGGGACGCGTCCCTCTTGGATCACCATAGTAGTAACAACGCATCGATAAACCAGGCCAACTGACGGTCAACCGGCTTAATACACCCAGCTTAAGGAGTCGAAGACTTGGTCTTCCCTCAAGAAAGACGTGTCCTCCTTAATACGGCCAACCGAGTAGACGCGTCGTAGACAACAATTTTGTAAAAATCGGTTGAATTTGAATTTCGTGAAATAAATTACTGCCATATATAACTTAATTATGTTTTTCGTTTTAAGAAATACAAAAATTTAAAAATTGTTGTGCACCATTTATAAATAGCAAAGATATTCAAATAAAATGATACATACCATTTCTTTTTTCTATATTTATATAGAATCATAGAAATTGAGGAAATAATATACGGAGTATAAACATAAAACAACCTAAACGACGCACGTGATTCCACTAAAAATCAGATGAAAATAGTATATTTATGGCATTTTTTGAGTTCTTCATCGTGTTTTCTATATTTTAATAAGCTAGACGAGTACTCGTGCATAGCAACGGGATTTTATAGTGACAAATAGTTTATTAATAAAAAAAAGTTTATAGGTGTCACACCCCCAATTTACCTGACTTGCAGCGAAATGAAATACCTGGGGGTGTCTGTCATAGCATCACAGTTACAGTTACATTAAACGACCTAAAGTGTCGTTTGGAAAATACTTCGTTTGATCATTGAAATAATCCAGAGTTTACAATATGAGGTCCCCAAAAGGTGTTGCAAGTTTATGAAAAACAAGTCATACTAGATCAAACGTTTACATAAGTGCATGAAATAATAGTGAGACGCGTCGACTTCGCGACTCCATGAAGGTCCAAATACATGCCACATGAGCTACCTTAATAACCTGAAATACATTGCTAAAACGTCAACACGAATGTTGGTGAATTCCATAAGTTTATAAAATGTAATGTTGTACGGCCACCACAAGTATAAGTGCATAATAAAAGTCAAGTAAAATAGTACAATAGACCTTAAGCTCATGACCCCGAAGCTAGACTGATGAAATGTATATGCCCCTCCTGAATGTTTTACCAGAACACTCCCAAAATGTCAGACATGAAATGCATCCGCTTACTGTTGGTAAATACTACCACGGATGAAGGCGTCACCCTCAATAGATCTATCCACTCACTCTCGCTTAATCGGCAAATTAACGGTCCATGATAATAAATAGGGGACTTTAACAGGTTGGTATGGCAACTTAAGCAATGTACATATGTTTTGGTACTTGGGCTCGTACAAAAAAAAGATTGATGCAATGTATTCCCTCGTGAGATTTGAAATCAAAATATTGAATTGAAAACAGGGCTATGAAAACTCACCTTAAACTGATGATATTGTGATGAAGTGAAATGAACAACAATGAACGGTTAGCTGCCTCAACCTAATATGAATGATGAACGATCTAATTTAGATCACAAAATGATGTTATGAATGTCCATGCACATGTTTCCTATACCACTCTACTCTTTGGAAAATACTTGTGGTTATCAAAATAATACATTTTTCAAGACTTAGGAAAATATGGCAACTAGAAAAATAAAACTAGTTGAAATGTATATTTATATATATATATATCGTATGTATCAATGTTAGTGTTAAAATTCTCGGTATGAAAGCCTTGAAATAACGACTTGTAGTAATAAAAATATACTTGTGTTCACTAATACTTCATTAGTTATGAATTTGGGTACTTGGTGTTATTTCTAGATTCTAGAGTTACTACGTAGTATTAGTATTATTATTTTCAAAAGCTGTCAAAACAATATTAGTTTTGCCAATATTGAAACGTGAATATCTTTGTCATTATAAGTCCGTTTTACTTGTTCTTTATATCCACGGTTATGTCTTAGTATGTAGTAATATATTTTGGAAAGCTTGGCTTCTCTGGGTTACGTCTAAAGCCTTGTTTTATCCGACGAAAAACGTCCAACAGCAACAATTTTCAGAAAATATACTTTTCGTCAGCAAAAATCATAACTTCTTCACTATAAACTCTTTTTAATCTGTTCTTTCGCCTACGGATTCGTTTTTGAAAGTATTTTCTAAAAAATTTGCCAAAGTTTACTTTATATTTACTGATTTTCCTGGATTTACAAAAATGGGACAGAATGTATAAATACTTGTTACAAATCCATTTTTCATGTTCAAAACTAGTTTCTATTTCAACCAAATCTCTTGCAAACACCACAAAGCTATACTAATCCTACCATACACCTTCTTAGGGTGCCATGGGTTCCTAATCACTACTAATCATGTTAATTTAACAAAGGAACACCTAAATAAAAATCTAAGGTTTGTATGTTCAAAAAGTTAACAAAAATAATGTGGTATAGCTAACTTGTACATGAAATTAAGCATGAAAACAATAAGATACAAGTATTAATTAGATGGAATCATGAAAATAAATTTGATAACTCACTTTGAAATAATAGGTGATTAGATAATGAGAAATCTTGTGTTACTTGAGTTTATATTGCAAGAATCTTGATTAGAATGATAAAAGGAACAACTTTGTAGCTTTAAATCTTGAAAAATAATCACTTGATCATGGATTTTGGATTTGGGTCGTGGGTTTTGGGTGAAGGAGATGAGAAGATGAACTTTTGATTCTAAGAAATTGTTATGTTTATGTTTTAGGGGTTTTTGGATATTTAGTATAGGTTATAATGTATTATAATAGTACATTAATGCTAGAGGTTAGGAAAAAAAATTGTATTTTGCCTTGGTGAGGACTTTAGGGGGCCGGCCATGGTGGATGAGAGGGGGGGGGGGGGGGTTGGGTTAGCTTTGATTTAATTAGGAAATCTAGTGTAGTATAAGTGTAGATATGTGTTATTATTTAAAATCGGGGTACCGGGTTTGATAGAAATAAATGTTAACGAAGTTATTCGGGATAAAATAAAGTTGTAAAAATGTTAAAAATATGTTGGGTACAAGTACTGAGTGTTCGGGTGATTATCGTTTAGTTTTTCACGAAAACCGTCGTAATATTTATAAACTTACGTTATAAATAAAATAAATTTCCAAAATACTGGGTAAATGAATATAATAACTTTTATGATGAAATAATGGTTATAAAAAATATGCCGGGACCATTGTGGGAATATTTAGATATATTCGTCGTGTTTATTAACCGGGTGTTAACGTTTATTTATAAATAATTATACGTAAAACGTGAAATATATCAAATATATAAATTTGAAAATCCTAAGAGTGGTATAACATGAAAATGCTGTTATGATGATATGCAGACTGTCTATAGTCCGTATGCAGTGTCCTTACTGATAATGAAATGAATTCGCACCTAAACCAACACGGTTACGCGAATTTTTATACCCGTAAACTAAATTTACGATGAAATGAGTAATGCAAGTGAATAGTGAAAACTTTTCCGGCATTGAATAGTGTTCAGTGAATAGTAAAATTCTCAAATATTTCTCAGAATATCAAATTGACCTCGAAAATGATGAATAGTAAAACGATGAATAGTGTTTTGATGAATAGTGATTTATGAATAGTAAAATGTCGAAGTTTGGGAAATGACCTGAAATGGTGAGTTGTGACAGTCTTCCCCTCTAAAAGGAACTTCGTCCCGAAGTTCAGTTTATGTTGGTCTCTGAAGACGTATTGGTGAAAAGGTGATGATATTCGAGAATTCCAACGAACTCTCACGATAGGAATTCGAATCTGCTTCAACTGTTCGACCTAACTGTCCATGATTTCTACTTATTCTCCTACAAGGTTTATTTTTGACTTTGGGTTGGATTCCTTTCCAAATGGAATTATGTGTGACTAATCTGAAAAGATGATAATACATGGTTGTGTTATCCTGTTGTTCTCTAACAAGGCTCAAGTCTGACGGCCACTAGGCCTACTCTGTCTGAAATATTACATGGTCCAGTGTATATCGGGTTTAACTTTCCAAGTTTTCTGAATGATATCATGCCTTTCCTAGGTAGAACTTTCTACATAACTCTGCCTACCAACTTGAAGTTTTAATGGTTTACAACTTATTGAACTTGTAACTGATTCTTGACTTGTAGAAAATTTCTGGTTATTTCATGAATGCCTACTAGACTAGTATGTTGGGCTTTTCCAAATTTCGATCCGTCAATAGATATTGGCACCTCGACCATAGAGTGCCTCAAATGGTATAGTCTCTATGCCCGCGCGATAACTATGACTGCAACTAAATTTGATTTATGATAACTGGTTAGTCCAACCATTTCTAGGGTCAATCACTCATGCTTTGAGCATACTTTCCTATGTTTGAATTGTTCTCTCGCTTTGACCATCAGTCTGAGGGTGATAGGTGATGTTCACATCTAAATGGGTTTCTGAAGAAAATCCTGAAATGATTGCTTGAAGTCCAAGGTGAATCGGTTTCCTTAACAGGAATAACTGAAATGGGTACAATAAACCTTTGTGACTAATTCCACAATGTTCGGTCCTTCAAACTTGGCGTTATCTGAAAGGGATAGAATATAAGTAACAATTTGATTCCTTGTGTTTTGTTCCAACGGATGATAAGACATATGTCCTTCTTTGTCTATTGGGTTTGGTCTCCACTACTGAAGTTCGTGATTAATTTGTGATGTCCTTCCTAATTCCTTCATCACATAATCCAAATATTCTTTATTGTCAAGTCACAAATCCTAAATGCATAGGCGATGTTGTAGGGAAATTGGTTTTGGAAATTTGTCTCGCGATTGTGAGTTTTGGTTGAAATCTTTTTCTGAATAGACGAATTTAGAAAAATGGAGCAAATGATTTACTTAGTAATATTTTTCCTGCTGATTCAAAATTTCAGTAGTTATGAAATAGAAAAAAAAATGTTTTCAAACATGTTGTGATTAAGACTGCTTACCAAAGTTTGATGTCTATGTATATTTCTCATTGTACAATAGTGTTGCTAAAGATTGACCAAAAAGGATCGTACTTGTTCAAAATAGGAATTTCAGAAATCATTTTTCCACAAGGTATGTGATTTATGTAAACGCATCAACTTTATTTAAAAGTGAAAACACTAACAAGGATAAGATGGTAGAATAGGAAATGTTCGCTTAAATGCATAGATGTCTAACATTTAGTTCCTGAGGTTGGATAATGCCTATTGGTGGTTATCAGGCATAACTACAAGCATAGGTATTTAGACCAACTTAAGTCCTGAAATAGTTTATTGTTGTAATTGGCAAGGCGAACGTATCACTTGATGTTGTGTCGATGAATGTCTATTCTGTTTTCCCATGTAGATGAGGAGATATGTTCCGGTTTGATCCCTTGCTTGGTATGAAGGTGAGGTTATCGGAAATTTCTGGAGACATAATGCCTTAGAGGAATCTACATCGATATTCTTGTTTCAAACAATTGTCCTTTGTGAAAACTTACTGCAGGAAAGTTTATGTATGGATGAGGCCATGTTTAAATGAAATGCTCTACAGTCTCAATTAGAAGCTTGGTTTATTTCTATTGTGTTGTCCTGTGGACATTTATATTGAGTTCAATCCTGTAGCTCAGTCTAGCTAGTACCCTTAAACGATAGAATTTGACAACTAAGTCAGAGATGGTGATTCGGATGGTCTCGCAGTATCTTAGAATTTGTTGTTGAGTTATGAATTCTCTCACTATATACTTCTAGTCCTGGTTAGTAGTTCTGTAATCCTTTCGTTGCTTTTATTGTATAGAGGAAACCTGCATGTAATTGATATGGAAAGTCTCTCTTAGGGAAGTCAATGGGAAAATCCAACTTAACGGCTAAGTGGGTGACAGGTGGGGTAAGTATCCAGGGATAGTTCGGCAAAAGGGATGTTTATGAAAGAGTTCCTTTGTTTACAAAACTTTTAAATGAAGATAGTTATTAACAATCCTTTGAAAAGGTAATTATTTCCTTCATGGCATAATCCTTCCTGAATTTTACATAGGTGATCAGGCTATGTACAATTGAGGACTAATGATGCGATGTTAGATTTTGTCAAAATATCATAACTTTTCTCAAAAGTTTTAGATGGTGTTCAACGCATTGTTATTAAAAATGGTATCCTGATGTTTTCTTTCAAATAACATGAAAATTGCCTCGCGTAATAATAGTAAATACTTGGTGTAATGACAGAAAATCAACTTATAGGATGGTAATAAAATAGCTTACTTCAGAAATTTTTCTGTAAAACAATTTCCCCATATGATAGTAAAATAGCTTGAATGGTGTATTGGATACGTGGGTGAATCTTGTCGAATGGTAATGGTCTACTAATTCGTCAGAAACGAAATCAACCTAGTCCCTAATAAGACAATGATAAAATGTTGCGAAACGATTGAAGTTTTAGCAATTGGGATAGAAAATGGAGTAAACGAAGGTTATGATTATCACAGAGGTAACAAAGGATAGATATTACATTGGATAGAAAAGTGCTTAATACAACTAGGTTATGTCATCGTACCAACGGTAAGTACAAAAGGAAAGATACAACCCTAAAGGGCTCAAACTACGGTTTATATATTGAAACAAGGCTCCTCTTGCTGAAGCATTGTTGTTATCCTTGATGTTGCTAATATCCTGACGGTTCTCTTTCAACAGCTCACGCTATTCCTCGAGCGATTCAGTCTTGACTCCAAGTTCCTGATTTTCCTTGTTCCTTAGCTCCGGGCAGTCGTTCTTGAAATGCCCTAAGTTTCCACATTTGAAGCAACTCCCTAGGATCTTATGATTTGTGAGTTTCCTACAATCCTTAGTCCGATGACCCTGTTTCTTGCATACTCCCCACGGTTTACTGCAATGATCTCGGTGATGTTGATTACATAGGTTGCAGTAACGTAACTTTCCAGTATACCTTCTCTTTGTGTGCGGTTCTGCAGCAAAGGCTCTATTCACTTCTTGTCCTTTCGGTGATTGTTGAGCAGCATTGCAACCTAGATTGTTGTTCCACTTTCTTTTATTGTCACTATTGTTTCCTGATGTCTTGGCGTGAACTATGAGTTCTTTTGCTTCGATCGCCATTTTGATAGCTTCAGACATGGCATCGGGTTCCCATGCGATGACCAACATACGAATTTCATGGGAGAGTCCCCCGATGTACCTTTCAAGTTTCTTGCTTTCCGGTTCATCTATTGCAGGGCCTAGTCGTGTTAATTCATAAAAATGAGTAGTGTACTCGTCAACATCATTTCCTACCATGGTAAAGTTTAGTGTTTCATGTTCTTTTGCTCGTAATTCATTTCCTACACAAAATGTTATACTCATCATCCTTCTTAGTTTCTCCCAAGATTGTGAGTATGCAGCATCAACTCCCACCATCTTAATATGTTTGGTCCACCATTCCTGGGCATGATCCTGAAAAGTGCATGTGGCGAACTTAACCTTGTCTTCCTTACGACAGTCGCCACATTGAAATATTGTTTCTATTTCTTCGAACTATTTGAGAAATTCCTTTGTGTCTCTAGTTCCTCTAAAAGAGGGAGGATTGCACCCCATAAATTCCAAGTGAGTAAGTTCCTTAGTGAGGGCGGTGGCTATGTTCTTGGCAATGACTTGTCCAATAGCAGCTTGCGTCATGCTTGGAGTGGTTTGCTTAAATCTCTCTTCATCAAATCATAAGAGACCATGAAAATATATAGTTAATCAAAGTCATCATATTCACAACACATGAATATAATACATGAAAATTTCGGTCTACGTGAACCGATATCACAAATAGCACAACCATTTCTTACATAGTAGAGTCACACTTGATATATTTGTTTGTACAACAATCAAAAGACAACAAGTTCTTTAGACTATGTCTCACAACTTCTGTGGCTAGGTTAATAGTAAAAGCTAGTGAGGATATAAGTCTGGTCTAGGGACTTCCTGGTGTCCCTCTGTGTGAAATCAGGTTTGTGGCATCATAAGGTCGAGATAGTCCTGAAGTGGTGTCTGAAGTTGTGCATCGATCAAATCTTAGATAATGTAGGTTCTGAACCATTCCTGAAGAATCTGCGGATGTTCCTGTTGAGTCCGTGGTATTTGTATTATCTACTAGGTGTTATCTAGTTCATGGCAAGTGGGAATGGAAAAAGGAAAATGACAATGGTGGTACTAGTGAATGGAATACTACCCTCTTTCGCGCTACCTCGCGACATCTAAGAGGTAAAACTAAAGTACGCATTATAGGACGACCAATAGTGTAATAAGTAGCTGACGGTGGTAATAGTACCTGAGTAGTGGGTGCTCTACTAGTGAAGGAAAGAAAACACACTATCTCCCTTGAAATAAGCAATCTAATATGTCCATTAAGATTAAGTCTGAATACTCTACCAAAAGGCATTCTATATATGGGCTGAATGATAGGAAAACCATGTTCCTATGGCAAATCAATAGTGCTAATGGTGGTGTAAGTGCAACTGGTGGTATAATGGTAGTGGAAGATGACAAGGCATCTTCAATGTCGGAATCCGATAAAAGGATGTCAAGGTGAGTATCTGAAGACATGTCACTTGTGAACCAGGTCAATAAAATGATATATATATATATATATATATATATATATATATATATATATATATATATATATATATATATATATATATATATATACGAATATGAGTATAAATAACTCGCACAGGGTATGCATGAAACAACATGTATCATAATTATGCACTTATGATGAAATGATGAGATGCTGTGCTGATGTGGTTATAGTCTAGGGTCCAAGATACATCCTAGTTCGCTATAACCTTAGCTCTGATGCCAATCTGTCACACCCCCAATTTACCTGACTTGCAGCGGAATGGAATACCTAGGGGTGTCTGTCATAGCATCACAGTTACAGTTACATTGAACGACCTAAAGTGTCGTTTGGAAAATACTTCGTTTGATCATTGAAATAATCCAGAGTTTACAATATGAGGTCCCCAAAAGGTGTTGCAAGTTTATGAAAAACAAGTCATACTAGATAAAACGTTTACATAAGTGCATGAAATAATAGTGAGACGCGTCGACTCCGCGACTCCATGAAGGTCCAAATGCATGCCACATGAGCTACCTTAATAACCTGAAATACATTGTTAAAACGTCAACACGAATGTTGGTGAATTCCATAGGTTTATAAAATGTAATGTTGTACGGCCACCATAAGTATAAGTGCATAATAAAAGTCAAGTAAAATAGTACAATAGACCTTAAGCTCATGACCCCGAAGCTAGACTGATGAAATGTATATGCCCCTCCTGAATGTTTTACCAGAACACTCCCAAAATGTCAGACATGAAATGCATCCGCTTACTGTTGGTAAATACTACCACGGATGGAGGCGTCACCCTCAATAGATCTATCCACTCACTCTCGCTTAATCGGCAAATTAACGGTCCATGATAATAAATAGGGGACTTTAACAGGTTGGTATGGCAACTTAAGCAATGTACATATGTTTTGGTACTTGGGCTCGTACAAAAAAAAGATTGATGCAATGTATTCCCCCGTGGGATTTGAAATCAAAATATTGAATTGAAAACGGGGCTATGAAAACTCACCTTAAACTGATGATACTGCGATGAAGTGAAATGAACAACAATGAACGGTTAGCTGCCTCAACCTAATATGAATGATGAACGATCTAATTTAGATCACAAAATGATGTTATGAATGTCCATGCACATGTTTCCTATACCACTCTACTCTTTGGAAAATACTTGTGGTTATCAAAATAATACATTTTCCAAGACTTAGGAAAATATGGCAACTAGAAAAATAAAACTAGTTGAAATATATATTTATATATATATCGTATGTATCAATGTTAGTGTTGAAATCCTCGGTTTGAAATCCTTGAAATAACGACTTGTAGTAATAAAAATATACTTGTGTTCACTAATACTTCATTAGTTATGAATTTGGGTACTTGGTATTATTTCTAGATTCTAGAGTTACTACGTAGTATTAGTATTATTATTTTCAAAAGCAGTCAAAACAATATTAGTTTTGCCGATATTGAAACGTGAATATCTTTGTCGTTATAAGTCCGTTTTACTTGTTCTATATATCCACGGTTACGTCTTAGTATGTAGTAATATATTTTGGAAAGCTTGGCTTCTCCGGGTTACGTATAAAGCCTTGTTTTATCCGACGAAAAACGTCCAACAGCAACAATTTTCAGAAAATATGCTTTTCGTCAATAAACTTGCAAAAATCATAACTTCTTCGCTATAAACTCTTTTTAATCCGTTCTTTCGCCTACGGATTCGTTTTTGAAAGTATTTTCTAAAAATTTTGCCAAAGTTTACTTTATGTTTACTGATTTTCCTGGATTTACAAAAATGGGACAGAATGTATAAATACTTGTTACAAATCCATTTTTCATGTTCAAAACTAGTTTCTACTTCAACCAAATCTCTTGCAAACACCACAAAGCTATACTAATCCTACCATACACCTTCTTAGGGTGCCATGGGTTCCTAATCACTACTAATTATGTTAATTTAACAAAGGAACACCTAAATCAAAATCTAAGGTTTGTACGTTCAAAAAGTTAACAAAAATAATGTGGTATAGCTAACTTGTACATGAGATTAAGCATGAAAACCATAAGATACAAGTATTAATTAGATGAAATCATGAAAATAAATTTGATAACTTACTTTGAAATAATAGGTGATTAGATGATGAGAAATTTTGTGTTACTTGAGTTTATATTGCAAGAATGTTGATTAGAATGATAAAAGGAACAACTTTGTTGCTTTAAATCTTGAAAAATAATCACTTGATCATGGATTTTGGATTTGGGTCGTGGGTTTTGGGTGAAGGAGATGAGAAGATGAACTTTTGATTCTAAGAAATTGTTATGTTTATGTTTTAGGGGTTTTTGGATATTTAGTATAGGTTATAATGTATTATAATAGTACATTAATGCTAGAGGTTAGGAAAAAAAATTGTATTTTGCCTTGGTGAGGACTTTAGGGGGCCGGCCATGGTGGATGAGGGGGGGGGGGGGGGGGGGGGTTAGCTTTGATTTAATTAGGAAATCTAGTGTAGTATAAGTGTAGATATGTGTTATTAGTTAAAATCGGGTACCGGGTTTGATAGAAATAAATGTTAACGAAGTTATTTTGGATAAAATAAAGTTGTAAAAATGTTAAAAATATGTTGGGTATAAGTACTGAGTGTTCGGGTGTTAACGTTTATTTATAAATAATTATACATAAAACGTTAAATATATCAAATATATAAATTTGAAAATCCTAAGAGTGGTATAACATGAAAATGTTGTTAGGATGATATGCAGACTGTCTCTAGTCCGTATGCAGTGTCCTTACTGATAATGAAATGAATTCGCACCTAAACCAACACGGTTACGCGAATTTTAATACCCGTAAACTAAATTTACGATGAAATGAGTAATGCAAGTGAATAGTGAAAACTTTTCCGGCAATGAATAGTACTTGATACAAAATATATGAACGGATTAAGTTTTAAATATATTTTCATTTGTGTAATTTTTATCAAAAATTGTATAACACAAACAAAAATATTTATAGTGAAAATTGAGGAAAAAAACCAAAAAAATGAAGAAAAAAAAACAATAATTTTAAGACATAGTAAAATGCTAGATTTAGTGAAGCACTTGTAATATACGCCTTAGAGCATGGGGTACGGTGGCGCCATCACCATCAGCCCAACAAAACCGATCGCGCACCGTACCGGTGGTGGCGCCGTACTCGCGGCTCAGCGCCATCGACTTTTTTTTTTCTTCTTCTGATTTGAGCTTGTAAAAATCGTGTTTTATGAAGGCTTTTTTTTTTTGTTGTGTTTTGCATGTAGCAGCAGGAAGAAGATGACCCCTTTTTTCCTTTTTTTTTTTTTTTTTTTTTTTTTTTTTCATTTTACATTTTTTGGCTTGGGCTTTGCATACAACCTTTTTTTTATACAACATTTTTGGGCTTGGGCTTGGGCTTACCTTTTTTCATTTTACAAAATGGATTTTTTTTTTTTTTTTTTTTTTCATTTTCATACAACCTTTTTTTTTAATTTAATGCGTTTTTTTTTTTTTTTTTTTTTTTTAATGTAGTTTATTTTAGTTAATATTGTGTGTGTTTAATTTTATGTAAAAGAAAAAAAATTGACCGACGGTACCAGAAATTTTATTGTCAACGAATACCCCTGAAATGTGATGCTGTGGGATTTCTAGTGCTATTAAAACTTTTTGCTGACATGACAACACTTTTGGTGCTATGGTTTGAAGCCATGGCACTACTGACCCAATGCTCTTAATAAGGAATATCTGAATTTCCTAAGATCTTGATAAAGATAGAGCAACATCAAATGATCGTCACTTGGAAGCTGTCGGGACCAACGTGTCGTCTCCTAAAGATTGGGACACGTGGACCGTCGAGAAAAGCCGAGTACAAAATCACGTTCCTATGAATTGGATACGTGGATCCTGCTTCTCGTACCAGTCAACCTTGTACGGAACGGCTCAGATTTACTTTTGACCACATAATTTATCAATGCTCTTTTAGTTGCTGTAATTTGTCGTGTTGCCCATTTTTGTTTTGAGAGTCCTTTAGAGCATGTGGTAATGTGACGGTGAGTTAAAACTTAACTCACTGTCACCTTAGCGTCACGTTAGCTTTTTCTTTTTAAACTTAACTCTTGATTTTTAACCCTGGTAACATTACTCACCTATAATTCACCTTAACTCACATCCACCTTAAATATTTTCAATTTCAGCCCCAATTTTTAACAAATACTTCATTTAAATAAAATATAAATATTTATAAACCACAAATTACATAAAACATCTTAATTAAACTACGATAATTAAACATAAAAACATCTTAATTAAACATAAAATATCTTAACTAAAACTACGATTAATTAATTAAAACATCAAACAACGAAACGAAAATTAAAAGCCCTAAACAACTTTGTATCAACAAACAACTCAAACTAAATTTCAACAAACACTATGGCTAACCAACCAGCTGAGGTGCAAAGAACAATCCTTATCCGATTACGCATTGAACAAGAAAATGAACTTAAGTTGATTAACAACTTGTTTGGTGAGATCGCTCGTACTATTCGACAGAGGGAGTCTCGTGCTCCAGATGTCGAAAGGTTACGTGAGCTGGCTCAAGACCATCCAATAATCAGGGTCGGTCTAGAAACCCTTTTAAGAAATGATGAAACGGATTTGCAACTTCAAGTCGCCTTGAAAATGGTCAGGGAACAAGTGTTGCAAGTTTGTGAAGAAAAGTCAACACTCATCGATAATTAAAAGTCTATTTAAATTGTATCGTTATTTTACGTTTCGTATTTTTTTGTATTCGATAATGAATTTTAAGTTGTGATTTGATTTTTAAATCGTAAGGGTTGAATTTGTAATTTTTTCATTTTGGTATTCAAAAAATGAACTAATATTATAAGGGCCAAAAGTGTAATATTTTTTTTTATTTTTTATTATTTTTTTTTATATATATATTTTTTTTAGCTTTGCCCCTTGTTAACGCACGCTAAGGGTTTAGCGTGGCTCCTTAACTCACATCTTGCCTTCCTATGCCGGTAAGGTAACTCGGTCCATTTGTGGGGTGCGTTAAAACTTAACGCAGGTGACAAAGTCACCTTATCGCATGGTCTTAATGCAATCGAAGAGATGAAGAGACCCTTTCAAGTTATTTATAATTTGACTGATCAAGTTAGGCAATTAAGTATTAATTATTGAATCAAATTCAATTGCTCAAATCAAAAAAATATAGAATAATTTGAGTTATTAAATTTGATCCAATGGTTAATAATTGCAACTTGATTAATCAAGTACTTCCTCCATCTTAAAATTATTGTCAGGAGATATGAATTACAAAGTTTAATAAAAGTGGGGCCATTTTTATTTTTAACCACTAAAAGAGAATATTCTTCTACTATATTCTATAGTTTTTACATAAAAAGGAAAGTGCACAATTAATTTGAGACATCCAAAAATGAAATTGTGGACAATTGTTTTAAGACGGAGGGAGTAATAAATAACTTGAGAGGATCTCTCTCCTACATGCAATTACCTTGTTATATATAGTGGGACATGTCTTGTAATGTAAAATGTTGCGGAATAAATAATAAATGGAGTTAATTACTTAAATTATCCTTATGGTTTGTCGGTTATAACAAAAATAGTTCCTACAATTTTTTTCCTCCGGATTCTCTCTCTGTGGTTTTGACCCGTAACGGGTTTGGTCCCATTATTATTTTTTCTATTAACTTGACTAGCAGGGTACTCACGCGTTGCAATGGCAGGTACCCTGAAACAAAATTTTTCAATGAAATTACTAAAAATGTCACGGGATGTCATTTCGACACCTAAATTTGCTTGGTCGCAGTTTTGTGTATCGAGTCGAGTTTTATTGAGTCGTGTCTTGGTCACAGGTTCATATCTAGGTTATGATGGAGGGTTGTACATTGTATTTAAATGATTGTAATATTAGGTGTAGGGATGTTTTTAATGCTATTAATGTATAATAAAGGTTGTACATTGTGTTTAAATGATTGTAATATTAGGTGTAGGGATATTTTTAATGCTATTAATGTAGAATGATGGTTGTACATTGTGTTTAAATAATTGTAATATTGGGTGTAGTGGTGTTTTTAATGCTTTTAATGTAGAATTATAAGAAAAGTGGTCTGAATTTCGATTCATGTTAGTTTTTGTTGTACACAATGCTTTGGTTATTGTAATTATAAATTTTTTTTGGTTTAAAGTATTGTAAACCATTTATCATTCTGTGTACATCTGAATTTTTTGAATAGAGAGTATTTCCTCCATCATAAATAGTATAGATAGTCAATGATAGTTGAAATAACACTAATACCCTCATATGTTTAACCGTGTGGTCCATGTGGTTTGTCTCGTACCAATATTAAGCCCTTAAGTGCTTTTTTTTTTTTTTTTTTTTTTTTTTTTTTTTTCAAAGGTTTTTCTTGTCCGATTTTTTTTAATTTTTTTGATAGAAGTTTTTTAAAAATCTTTTAACTAAATCTTTTGACAAAAATTTAACAAATATTTTTTAAAACTCTTTTTTGTCGGGAAATTTTAAAAAAAAAAGTCCATTAAAAAGTATTCAAAAAAATTAAAAAATTAAAAAAAAATTGTCAAAATTTTTTAAAATTTATTATTATTATTATTATTATTATTATTATTATTATTATTATTATTATTATTTTTATTATAAATTTTGATTTTTTTTTTATTTTTTTGAAATTTTTTGAATACTTTTTAGTGGATATTTTTTTTAAAAAAAGTTTTTTTTGACAAAAAAATGCTTTGACTTAATTTTTAACATTTTTTTAACATTTTTTAAACATTTTTCGAATATATATGAATATATATATTTTTTGACATATATATTATTTAATTTTTTTGAAAAAAAGTTGACATTGATACCAAAATGTTTGAAAGTTCTTGAATATTTTTCGCAAAATAAAAAAAAAAAAAAAAATCATCAAAATTTTTATAAGTAACAAAAATCTAGTAAAAAAATTGTCAAAATTTTTTATAAAAAATACCTCCGTCAAAAAGTATTCAATACATTTTTTTTTTTAAATCTGCCAGGAAAGTTTTTATAAACTTCTGTCAAAAAAAAAAAAATGGACAAAAAAAATTGAAAAAAAAGGCATTTAGGGACTAAATCTGTGATACGAGACAAACCACAGAGACCACATGCTTAAACATACGAGGGTATTAGTGTCATTTCAACTATCCTTGACGGTCAAACTAACAGAAAAAGTGGTCAAGGGACCGAACCCGTTACGGGTCAAAGCCACAGGGAGAGGATCCGGGAAAAAAAAAGTCTATGGACCATTTTCGTTATACCAGACAAACTAAAGGTACGATTTAAGTAATTAACTCTAATAAATGTTTGTTGTTCAATTTCTTTTTATTACAATCAAAGTTATAAATAGTGCGAGGTTTGACGTAACGGCATGATCAAGCATCATTTTCTAGCGATCAAGGCAAAGTTTTTGCATTTATAAGACATGGCTTAAGGCGGTACAACCTATGAAAATATTTATATAATATTTCGAATATAATGAATTTACAAAAAGACGTGGAAAAATGCGATATAACGTGAGACGTGACGGCATGACCAAGCCTCACACCTAGCGAGGCCTTTGCGCGATTTCTGAACCATAATTGCAACGAAAATGTATGGTGAGATAGGCCAAAGCCGAGGCTAAATATGAGGCTGGGTTTTGTGGGGAAATTTATATTATTAGCTGAAAGCTGGATTTTTTTTATATACATATTTTTAATTTTTATAAAGTTGTTTTACGAATTAATTATAGTTGAAGCTTATTGTGTAAATCACATAAAAATACACAAAATTAAATTCAAATATATTAATGTAAAAAATTAAATGTAAATGCAACTTTTTTAAGTTTGTATACGTCTGCAAAAGACGGTTTTATTTATTTATTTTATGTTTTAAATTTGTTATTAAACTACTCTTTTTATTCGTATCACTTTTCATCTTAGTGTCATATCAGCTTTTTATCTCCTCTCACATCTTCTCTCATTTTGCACTTCTAATAATAACCACTCTCTCACTTTTTATTAAAATATTCACTTTTATACAAAAATACTTAACTAAATACCTCGCATACACTTAAACAAACATATTAATAATATGATTTTTCTAACTTGCATCCTAAGGACACACGTTAATCATATTAAAAGGACTTAGGGACCCACATAAAATTATACTTTTCTATACTCTTGTGTGAATCTCTGAGTATTTTTTTTTTTATTTTTTTTTTGTGAGTCCCTGACTACTTTTTATGTACTTAACTTGTGCTTAGTAAACACAAGTTAGACAAACCCTTAATAATATTTAAAGAGGCTCACTTGACACACAACCATATTAGGCGAGAGCCTCACCTTTCGTCCATAATTTTGGTTTGGCTCATGCAGCACCCAAGACCCTCCCAACAAAATTCACGGACCGGGACCGTCCCAACAAAGCTCACGTTTGACCAACCATAAAAATGCACCTCACACTGCCTTGCTGGGAGTAGTCGTATCAACCTTCAAAGTAAGCTAACCTGACTCTTAATAAAAGCTAGATGCAATGGTAAAAAGAAATAAAGTTTAGGCATCGAAACTTGGTTAAAATAACTAGTTTGACAGTGAAGTCTAAGGATGCGTTTGGTTAGTGGGTCCTTAGTTTTGGACTCAAATCATTAATATATGCTATCTACTATCCTTGACACCAAAGTTTGAAGATTACAAAAACACTTCGCATCTTTTTGTCTTTTTCCCTTAAATGTGGGCCAAATTTTTATATCCACTATGTTTGTGCTTCATTATTTATTAGCAAATTATAATTTTAAATATTATATTAATTTTCACAACAAACAATACTTAAACTCATCATATACGGAGTATTTAATTTTATTGTTTTTTCAAAACTCAAACTTAAATTCAAATTCAAATCTAAGGGGTGTTTGGTTGGAGTAATTTAGAATTTCAGAATTTTATATTTTAGAAAATTTAAATTCTTGAAAATTTAGAATTCCGGAATTTAAAATATCTTCGCATGTTTGGTTAACAGAAATTTATAATTTTTTTATATAAATTTCATAAATATTTTATTTAAAAGTTTATAACAAAATTTATAAAAAAAAGTTTATAAAAATTTATAAAAAAGTTATAAGAAAAGGATTTTAAAAAATTTATAAAAAAACTTTTTAAAAAATTTATAAAAAAAAAGTTTATAAAAAATTTATAAAACTTTAGAAAATCTTTTTATAAAAAATTTATTCAAAATTTATAAAAAAAGTTTATAAAAAATTAATAAAAATTTTATAAAAAAATTATAAAAAAAGTTTATAAAAAAAGTTAAAAAAATTATAAAAAAAGTTTATAAAAAAATCATAAATATTCTATTTAAAAGTTTATAAAAAAACAATAAGAAAAAAAGTTTAAAAAAAAATTACTAAGTAAATTAAAATTCCCAACTTTTTGGAGACATCTAATTTTCTCATTTTAAGGAATTCTAATTTGCTTTGCCATTTAGATTTCCTCATCTCTTTTGAACCAAACATGATAATTGGGAGAATTTTAATTTCAAATTCCCACAAATTCCATTAAATTATTCCAACCAAACGCACCATAAGCGTCCGCTTAGTCCAAAGTGGGAAAAAAGAAAGGGAAAGGGAATGCAAATGAATGAGTGGGGTGGATAATCAGTACTTTACTCTACAATTTACTTTATAATGATTGATTACCCAATATGTGATAATCAATACCTTTGCACTCACTAACCAAGCACTATATATTGAGTGATGTGGGTCCTTTTAAATATCTTACCCATTGCCTACCCCTTTAACCCCTACAAGCACCCCAGGCTATGTTTTTTTTTTCCCTTAACTAAGAGAAATGGACCACATAGGTCCACACAAACATTTAATAATGTTTATTTTTTATGCGGAGCCCACAAATTTTCACTAATTCCTCTATATTCACAAGCCATATAATATGTATTTCTCCCCATATAGAGGCGTTAACATGCATGGGTCCACTTAACACCCACATGGTCTCTTAGCTAAGAAAAAAAAAAAAAAAAAAAAAAAAAAAAAAAAAAAAAAAAACCCCTAAGTCTATTAACAAGCTAAACGCACCCTAATGCCTTAAATTGGGGAGGTGATTTGCACACTCCCAAAAATGATTGGCACACTCAAAATGTGAGTGTGTTGACATTTATACCATTACAGGATAAGAATAAGTCCAAACAATGTGAGGATATAAATGTCAACACACTCAAAATTTGAGTGTGCAAATCATTTTTGGGAGTGTGCAAATCACTTCCCCTTAAATTGAGTTAGGTAGATGCGTTACTATGGAACAAATAAATAGAAGTATGAATAAATAATTCATGTCGTATGTTAAAAAAAGAAATTAACTCAGATACACCTTTTTTTTTATTCTTTTTTTTTCTTCTTCTTCTTCTTCTTATTATTATTATTATTATTATTATTATTATTATTATTATTATTATTATTATTATTATTTTGTATTGTAAATCCGCAACAATGTGGCAAACCTAGTATGCTCGTGATACATTGTTGATTATCTTCACGAATTAGACAAAAACAAAAAAGTTCTTTGTGAAATTATTGGACAATCATCTGATAGTAATAAAGTTTGAGATTTGTTCCAATTTAATCTCTCTAACTTTATTTTATATTATAGAAATAATTTAAAGTTTCAATAGTGTTTTTATTCTTGTGAAACTTTTTTGTTATAGTAACTTGAACAAGAACATTTCTTAAATTTTGTTATTATTTGGTTGTTATTTTTTATGTTAAGTCGTGATTTTACAATTGTCGGAACTTAGAAATAGTTATTATATTCTTGAGATGGGTGTTTATTATAAATGCACGGCATGATAACATGTATACAGTATATTATTACTCTAAAAGCACCAATTTTTAAATAATCTCACAAGAATGAAACTATTATAAAATTTTGATAGTTTTTGTGGTTAATATAAATTTTGAAAATTGAAACACTTATGAAACTTGGGAGGTGTCTGACTCACGAATTTAAAATGTCTGGCTATTTATTATGCTAAAGGAGTGCATCTGTTATTCTAAATTTTTTCACATTTCTCATTTTAATTTTTCTTGTCATGATCCTATCTCTACTAAAATATTCAAATTTAAGATTCACAATCCTATTCGGTGTTTTGTTTCGTTAGAATGAGTGAAATTATGTGGTGCTTATATTGTATATACAAGTAAATAACATCACTTAGCATCATCTTTCTTCAAAACCACCGAACTGCACCAAAACTATTTTGAGATTTTACGAAAAGGATCTATGACAATATGTAAATTAAAAATTGAAATTTTTATGTGTTGTAAAACAAAAAAGTATCTGTAACAATCTGTAAATAAAAAAACTATCTACTTAGACAAGCCTAAACTTTTATTAAAACTAAAACTTAGACAAGAAGCTAAGGTGCTGATGAGATACATGTGAAAATTTGATAAATTTTTAAAGGTTCAATCTTTTAGATAAAATTTTCCTACCCGGATGAGATACATGTGAAAATTTGATAAATAGTTGTTACAGTTTCAATCTTTTTTTTTTAATCTAAGATACCAATATGGAAATTTGATGACTTGTTGTTGAAGGTTTTGAGATTTTATACGGTATGAATTAGAGATAAGATGGAAAGTTGGGGAAAACATCAACGGATGAGAAAGAAACACTATCATGAACTGAAAAAAGGAGAAGGGCAAGTTTGTCTATTTTGACCCATCAAACTTTCGTGTTCTCATGAAAATATAAATCTCTCGATCAGCCAAAGAATTTTAGAACACCCCTTATGCATTGTATTTTAATTTCCTGTTCCTCCCATTATGTTTCAACCAAACACGATATCGATATTTCAAATTCAAATGCCTTGAAATCCCATCAAAATACCCCGTCAAACAGCCCGGCCCATCAAACAGGCCGGCCCATCATACTGGAATTACTGATTGGTAACTAGCCCGGCCTATCATAAAGTATATGTCATGAATTACTCGTATAGACTATAGTTTAGTAGCAGAATTTAGGCCTCGAGATTCAAGGCTAGTTTAGGCCTATTTAGCCCAATTTAGGCCTTGAGTCTGTGGTGTTTAATTGTTTGTATTTCGAAAGTTTCGATACCTTTATTTATTTATTTATTTATTTTTTTCTATTTTAGAGCAGTAATATCCCATATTTATGTATTTTTTATGCGAAATTTTTGAATAAACTTATTGGTTATACACCAACAACATACATGCAAAATGTTTTATGATTCAGGGAAACAGCGTATTCCAATTTTGTAGTATGTATTATTAAGAATCTCCGAGTTGAAGAAGGGTTAAAATTTTTTAGAAAAGTTTTCTAGTATTAGAGCAATAGGTCGAAGATGGTTGAAAAGTTAAAAATGTAATTCTTTGTCAACCGGTTGTATTTTCGAGTCACGTTAAAATGTATAAATAAATAAATAAATATATAGGTTAATGTATTAGAGAGAAAAGGTTAATAATAGACTGAAAACTGAAATGAGAAAGCTTATAACCGGATGTAATGGTCACCAAAACCACCAACGCTACATCAAAATTCACCCCTTTGACGCAGGACACGGAATTTTGTTAACCATAAGTCATAACACAAGGTTTGATAAACGAGGAATAAAACCCTAATAAGAGTAAAAGACTCCAAAACACAATTTTATTTATTACCAAAAGTTCCATTAAAATGATTGAGCCATATATTTGTAAAGATATAACACTTGAAAAAACAAAAAAAAAAAAAAAAAGACTTAAACATAAAAAGAAAAATTTGATTGTAAAGCCTCTACATCGTAACAAGATATTCTTGTATACGGCGTAACAACTAAGACGCCTAAATAAATCCTTATTTGAGAGTTCTAGGGCGTAACAAGGGTAATGACATTACCTTACATGGAAAGTAACTTCTACAGCTCTCGGTCTCGAATCTTGTCCCCATCATTCCCCCTCACTTGAAAAGAACTCAACCTGAGTTCTCATGTGTAACTTTGCTCGTGGGGTAAGACATTTAATCTTTGATTAACGTCTTTAATCTTGACATGTTTTCCACACTCACACAAATCAACATATGAACCAAATCTTGGGGTCTTGAACTTATTTTATTTAATTGCTTCATGTTTCTTTACACGTTTTCCGTACTCCCAACGATTCACAAACGAACCTAAATGTTGGATAAATGCCCTTTCGTCATTCTCCTTATCTTCAAAGTAACTCGTCCTCGAGTTCTAATGATAGATAGCATGAGTTGATAAGGCTTGAAAAACTTCAATTATCTTCAACTGATTAACAAGGACCCTTCTACCGCCACTAGAGAAAAATTTTGGTTTTTGATTTGAACATTCATGAGTAGATCAGATCACAAAACCTTTACATCTTCATTATCCTTGGATTCCACAACCTTCTTAAAACTCTTCAAACCAACTTCCTTTGTTGTTTCTAAGAGTAAAGGTGAAACTTTTATCATGTTGATCACAAATTTGAAGGTCTTGGATTTTATCAGCATGCTCTTCAACAACTTCGGCCTTCAAAATTTTGTCTTCAACCTTAACCCCGGGTTTTGGTGATTGCGGTTTTACTTCAAATGGAACCAAAGCAATTGTAACACCCAAAGTTTTTCAATTTTGTCAAAACAACAATATATTTCTTTTAGAATATTAGAAAAGTCTTTCTGTTAGTTTTAAATAGAAATAAAGACTTACAGTGCAAATAGTTAATGAAAAAAGGACTAACGGTGCAAAAGACTTTACGACGAGACTAACGATGCAAAGTACATTTTTGAGCAGAATTACTAACTACCCTTATGGGTTAATAACCCCTATTTGTCTAGGATGTATCCCATAAACAGGTGCGCGCGTGTGTGTGTGTGTTTGTTTGTTTGTTAGAGTTAGGATGTGGCTTCTGTAGAAAACTAGAAGGGGGGGGGGGGGGTGGTTGAATAGTATTACCGATTAAAACTTCATTTTAAAACATTTAGATCAACTTATATCAATCTAGTTTTGGCGTGTTGGATATTGATAGTAATAAAAGCATATAAACTAAGCTACGAGATAGAGTTAAGGAGACACAACTACAACACGATTATTTATAGTGGTTCGGCTACAAGGACACCTTCCTTGCCCTACTCCACTCCCCGAGTACCCAACTCGAGATTTCCGTAAACACTACATGAGACAAACACCTTTCATCACCAGAGAAGCCTTCACAATGTCACTTACACTTTATCCGGTACAAAGCTAAATACCAAGCTCTTCCATGAGGTAGAGCCAAACCTTCGTCGCCTACACTTATACCGGTACAAGGCTAGATACTGGGTTCCATTACAAAGGAGGAACCACTACCCGATCAACACAACTACAGGAACCAACATCCTTTTTACACCTAACGACTCAACATATCTACAACACCCTCTAGAAGAAGAAAGAACAAGATGCACTTCTGTGATCTTGAAGAGAAGAAGAATCTTAGCTACTCATGTCACGATTATTTATAGTGGTTCGGCTACAAGGACACCTTCCTTGCCCTACTCCGCTCCCCGAGTACCCAACTCGAGATTTCCGTAAACACTACACGAGACAAACTCCTTTCACCGGCAGAGAAGCCTCCACAATGTCACTTACACTTTATCCGGTACAAAGCTAAATACCGAGCTCTTCCATGAGGTAGAGCCAAACCTTCGTCGCCTACACTTATACCAGTACAAGGCTAGATACCAGGTTCCATTACAAAAGAGGAACTACTACCCGATCAACACAACTACAGGAACCAACATCCTTTTTACACCTAACGACTCAACATATCTACAACACCCTCTAGAAGAAGAAAGAACAAGATGCACTTCTGTGATCTTGAAGAGAAGAAGAATCTTAGCTACTCATGTCACGAGTTTGCAAGTCTCCGAGATGTTGTGATCTCGCCTTTTAGATTGAATCTAGAGAATCACAAAGAAAGATTACATAGAAAGATCCCGCCTACTCAGACCACAATATTGTCCGCTTTGCCCGTAGGCTCACGGCTTTGTTTTTGTGGCCTCATTTGAAGACTTCCCGACAAGTCACCCAAGCCAGTACTACTCTCACATGAGCACGCTTAACTGCCAGTTCAGAAGAACTCCACCCACAGTAGACCACAAAACACGTTGTGTCATTGTAAGGCGAATGTTATCTCATGAGCCCAGCATCTCTCTAGGCCACAGCCGATGTGGGATTTGCCTAGGGTGTTACAAGAACATAAAGAGAAGATATGTCTAAAAGGGGTGAGGAGTAAGAGAGAAATGGCTCACTATATATAGGCAAAACTGAGCACTGTTCACCTAGATTCGGCGGATCCCTTCCCAAAGGGATCCGACTAGTGTAAACCCAGGGATCCGGGTATCTGGTATCAGTCCGGGTTTTGGGTTAGAATTCTAGATTATAGGTTATGGGGTATGATCCATGGTTTATTTGATGTCATGCATGATGTCAAAGACATCTTGGGTCATGGGTTATGGGTTATGGATTTTGGATCATGGATCATGGGTTTTACCCATTTAGGTGTCATGCATGATGTCATGCAATAGGTTATGGGTTATGGATCAAGCTTCATGGGTTATGAACTTTGTTTTGGGTCATGGATAGTCCAAGTATTTCCTAGTTTTGTTTTACAAGTTGCATGCATTTTATAAAATGTAAGTAACTAAGGTTACTTAAGTGTTTTTATAAAATGGTTTTGGTTTTATGTAAACTATTTAACTAAACATGTTTGATGATATATTTGTTTAGTGAAATGAGTTAGTAAACTATTAGCTCAAAACATTATGTATTTTATTTATCTCGTTAAAATGATTTTACGTTTGTTATCGACAAAACATTAGAAGATCGTAAAATATAAATAAAGGTTTTTAAGGTTTATTTTAATTAACAGCTTCATAGGAGGTTTTGGAGGGAAAAATAATCATAACTCCTTTTTAGCTAAGAACAAACCACAGGGAGGATTCAAGGTGTAAATATTAGTGATTTGGTGTGTCTTTGTATGTCTTCAAATGTGAGAATCAATCCCCATCAAAGGTTAGTATGAAATTATGCCCTATTTTATGTTAGTGATTAATTTCGGGTTTATATTGATTTGGTGTTTTTTGAAGACTAGCTTTGAATTAATGATGAAACATGATGTTATAATCATGTTATAAAAGAATTATGTTAAAACCATGTGTTAAGAGTTCATGTTATAACTAGGTATGTTAGAATTAGGGGTGTTTGGTACAAGGACATATGAGACCCCATATAGCCATGTTTATTAGTTTATGAAACAAGTCCATAAATTAGATGATTGAAGATCCTAAAAGTGTTATTTTGATGGTGTAATGTGTTTAAGTTCTTGCTAAATCCTAGACCATGATTGAGGTGAGTAACAGATTTAGTTTCATGTTTTGCTGTTCAAACATGATCTTATTATGCTTGTATGTAACTTTGCAAATAACCGAACCATGTCTTGCTATGTAGCTTCGGAAATAGCCGAACCATGTCATGTTATGCAATATTCGGAGATAGCCGAATATCATATGCTATACTAGATTCGGAGATATCTGAATATTACATGTTATACTAGATTTGGAGATAGCCGAATATCACATGTTATGCTAGACTCAGAGATAGCTGAGTAAATATGGTTTATGCCATGATTTAGATATAGCTGAGATATATTAATGTGATGATTAGCTATTAGAAATGTAATTAGATATCACGACATGATGCATAACGATTAAATATATAATATCGTACATATAGTAGAAATGTGATTAGAGATCACAACATGTTAGTATTGACGATTAAGTATCGTCTAGCTAGTAAGACATGGTTAGATATCATGACAAGATAATGTGCCAATTAGATATCGTACATTTGGTAGAAATGTGATTAGATATCACCAAGGTTACAAAAATCGCGAATCGGTAGTCGGGCGGTCGACCACCTTATAGCTTGTAATCGGTCTAGGCAGAATAAATCAGTGATTAATCGGATTTGCTTTTCTAGCAAATTTTGGGTATTTCCGGCAAGTTTTGGGTATTTCCGGCGAGTTTTACGTATTTTCGGTAATATTTTTTTTTCTAAAGAACAACTTGTAATAGATTTAAACAGTTACTATAAGTGATCAAAATAAGTTTACGGTGAGTTTTGTGTACTTCCAGCAAGATTTGCAGGTTTTCAGCAAGTTTGATCACCATTGACCACCGTTGACCTATTTGTTTGACGCAATTACATAAATCGACAAGGTTGGTGGCCTTGTAGCACCTAGGTGGCGATTAATCGGCTTTGTAGACATTTTTTTTGCAACACCGGATATCACAATATGTTAGCATTGACGATTACGCATCGTATTATTCTATGTAGCTTGTAAATGCCCCAAACATGTTTTAATTTCAGCATTTTTGTGTCAAAATAGTTCATGTTAGTCTGTATGTCAAGTTGTGTGTTTAGAACAAGTTATATTAGTTTATGCTTTCAAAAGGAGTGTTCGAACAACTCCCAATTATGTAAAAGACACGTTTCCGCTCTTTGTATGATTGTGCTTATGTACAAAAATGATTTCTAGTATTTAGAAATGGTTAAGTTTAGGTTTTGATCAGTTCATGTTATGGGATCAGCTAAATAAAAAAATTTGTGCAATAAAAATAGTTTTGTGTTTTTCATGTACAGATGTGTGCTAGTTTTGCACATAAGTACGCCGGTTTTCTGGGTAGCACAAAGTACGCCGGTTTTGCAATAAAGTACGTCGGTTTTTTGGTAAAGAAAAATCATTCATGTCGAGCATTTAAGCAATTCTCCTTCCATCCCATGACAAAAAGAGATTTTGTTTAAGATCAAATTTGCCCTTAACCTTACATCGCCAAGGCCTTCCAGTAATATATGGCACTCATCAATATCATTCAGAATTCAAATTACTTCACTTTATAAGTATTCCTAATGGTCACTAGAACCTTACAAACTAGGTAAACCTTAAATAGTACAAACCTCCATTGGTAATTTATAGAAGTCAAACCTTACAAAGTAGGTAACCTTAAATAAGACAAACCTCCATTGGCTATTTATAGAAGTCAACCAACTTTCTTAAAACCAAAATTTTAAACTATAACCATCAATAATTAATGAACATACTGATTTAGTGATTAAGATTTTCTAATGGAATAACTTGGTTGTAGATACCCAACACTCATTATTTCTCCCCTTCCATTCTCCAACTCTTCCATTGTTGAATGGGGATTGGTTACAGCTACGGTTGTCAAAAGATCTGCCTATGGTTGGACGAATTCGTGAACCTCCATAATTGCTACCCTCGCGATTTTTATGGATCGATGCCCCACCTACGAACACTGAACGTAGTTCTTTTAGTATAGTGTTACTCGTGTCAAATTCTTTCATGGAATCCATGATCCATGTACTCTCCATAACATACCCCACCAACAATACGGGTTTTGATAACTTCTACACCATTCACCATACAAGATACTAACAAGCTCTATCTGCCAACTAGCTCATGATCTTCTACACCACTTACCATATGGATACTAACAAGCCATGATACTAGCTGACGTAGGACGCATAATTGAATTTGTTAATCCTAATCCAAGGATTGATAAATGAAGATAAAACCTCTAGTGAATAAATACGTTAATATCCTTACTATTTTCATAATTACACCAATATCATTTGAAACTTTCTAAATACTCATGTGTATCAAAAAAAAAAAAAAAAAAAAAGGGCAATTTAATCTTGTTTAAATAATTTGAATGCTAAGCAAAATTGTGTAACTATTAAATATACAGGTATATTACTTTTTTACCCTTCTTCTACCGTAACTGGAATAAAGAGATCATGAATCTTACATTTCATTATTATAATCTTTCTCCTCAAGCACATGAAAAATAAAATGACATCCCATTTAGATCTAGCAATATGGCTACTTTGAATGGGTTAGTTTAATTTTACCTTAATCAGAAAAATTGTTAAATTAATTTTAGACTATCTTCATATATCTAGTTAAATAATGATACTATTATTGCTATTTCAAACCTATTGCTTCTATTTAGTACATCCTCAATTAATCTGAATAAGAAGCATACTATTCATGAACAGATTCATGTACATGAAGAATATGCTTGCTTTGTTTTCACTTGTTTGACAAGGAAGATAGGTAAAAAGGTAAAATAGCTCTTTGTTTTATATTTACATATAGTTTTATCTAATAAAATTATTCAACAAAAAATTAATTATTTATTCGGACATAAATGAGTATTTTTATAGTTTAAAAGGATATTAACGTAATTATAAAATTAGTAAAGATATTGACGTAATAATGGGTTTTTTCAAAGATATAAATGAAATTGTCCCTTAAAAAAAAGACTCAATAAATGCACACAAAGAAAATAATAATAATAATAATAATAATCCATCACCTACCTAGTCCGCACCACCAAACTTGTGCCAAAATCACACGGTTCCGAGTTAACATTATTTGATGAAAGCCAACACCACATAAAGTATCTCAAACACTTAGTTTGTAAATGTTTACCTACGTTATAATGGCATGGCAGCAACTATTTATCTTAAAATCGTCAATACAATTTTTCCTGAGCTGTGTTTAGCACGGTCTAAAAGAAGTACCTAGTGATATACATACGCCAAAGTGAAATATTACCGATTAGACAATTTAGTTACATAGACTCAATTTAGGCTTGTGCAAATTTGTTAATACCTTGTTTTGGTCTTTTTAATCTTCAAGTATTCCTTAAATTTGCTTATTAATCTCTTCAAAATACCTACAAAATATAATACTCCATTAAAAATAAATAAAAAATTTACATAATGTCTGCCATTAAAAATAAATAAAAAATTGCTATTTATTTAACCCGTGGGTAATTTGACATTAAAAATATGTTTAATTTTAGCGTTTATCAGGATATAATAGGGGACCGCGAAGGTGGTTCGTTATTGATGAGTATGGTGACTATTACGGATAGTATTAGAGAATAGATTATGCATTGAGATATTTTTACAGGCATCTTGATATTTGAGTAACATCATGACATATCTGCTACGACTTTACACTCGTAAAGAAACGAAAAATGAATCGATATTTTGAAAGGAAAATAAGAGATTCATAAAAACGGTATACATTTTGTTGCCACAAACTGTCATTATCAGAATATCAGGTATGTTCGTTGCACATTTTTAATTTTTTGTAGCATTCAGTCACTAGTTTCAAAAGTTGAGATTCGAGGTAAAGCTTTTGTTTTAACCTTCAATAAAATATGTCATTTTAATTTTAAAAATTTTGCGTTTTTTCCTTGTATGTTATCTTAATCTAGCATGAAAGCTATAACCAAGACTCCAAGAGCTACATTTAACAAAACATATCATGGCAAGTGGTTGGTTCAACATGCAACCTTAAACCAGAGTCCATTTCATACACGTTGCGACCCTTTCCCGATGGACCGCATCTCATGCAATGTTCAGTTGTCTCTACGAATAGTGAGGATGTGGTGTTAAACCTAACATGTTTCGCAAAAGCTCTCTTTTTTCTCAGCCTTACAAAAACATTTGTGTTGAAAAATAGACGGTCGAAAGCTACTGGCCGGAAGGTTTGAACTTTAAATTTCTTCAATGAATGATATCAAGTCCCTACCACTATCATACACTATTTTTTCCTCCATAAAACATCCAAGGACCATAATTCGTAAGTGCAAAACCCCAAGGAATGACCAAAGTGGACCACTAGCTGAAAACGCTTATTCATGAAAACGTACATATATATTTTTTGAAAACAGTTTCGTATCTACCTTATGTGTTAATATTTGAGACATAAATTGCACTATTTCTCTCTTTAAGTTTACTTTTAAAGTTTTAATCTTGTCATATGTTTAACGATTGTTGCTGTATTAAATATACAATCAAGTATGTCGATGATTCTCATATGTCAAACTAAAGATCATATGAGATTAAAAAGAAACACAAAAAGGAGTGGGCAGATTTCGTGAAAGATTCCCCTAATACTTTTTCGAAAGAAAAAAAGGTTGGTTTGTTCAAATATCATGAATACGTTAGAATTGCATTGCGAACCCGAAACGACATAACCGCTTCACTTCAGCCTGCTATTATTATTGGGCGTCACTTAAGTTTTTTCTTTTTTTTTTTTCCATCACTACCTATCAAATTTATTTTTTAATGTGTTATGTGCCTATGTTTATATGATGATCGTTAGTCATATTTTTTCATATATCGCCTATGTATATTCCATTAAAAAGGAAAAGAAAAAAGAAAAAGAAATGAACAATTAATCATGGTTAAAACCGGTAACGAAGCCAAGATTTCTCACTCGGGTTGGCAAATACAAAAAAAGTAGAGTCCGGACTACGACAACTTATTACTTATGAACAAATATCAATATCGAAGGGTATGACGACCATAAGTTTTTATAATTTAAGCTTCTTAGTCAATATATGTTTTTTATAATGTTAAAAATTATCTACAAAATGTCTGAATTGGCAGGAACATCCTGACATCGGGTGTTTTTCTAGCATAAGCCATTGTCCACCTCACAAGTAATAGCTCTGGCAACTCTCCTGGCTCAGTGAGGCATCAACTGGAGTGAGAAAGAGCCAAGACTCGAACTCTTAACCTTTTATACACAAAATCTCTCCAATGGACAAACGAAATTTTCGAAGGTGAATACCAACTAAGCCAAAGCCCTTTGATAATGTTAAAAATTGTTAACGATGTAAAATAAGGTACCAAAGTTTTAACCTTAACCAACCATAACTTTCAATACGCAAGGAAAACATAGTGAAAGAAAACGTTATACAATCACTTCAAACCAATAACATTGAGAATAATTAAATAATGTGTAGAGGATTTTTTAGTTATTTATTTATTTTTTTTAACGATAACCAACTATCTCACAATACAAATACGACAGAATATATCACATATTTTAAGCAAGACTTGAATTAACAACCATTATGGTTGAGGAGTTTCTCACATAACAAAGTATATTATTGTGACACAAACCTTTTAATGTGTAGACAAATAATATATGATTAAGTAGTCTCATGGTTGTGTTCACTTCAATCCAATCAAACATTTAGGATTTTTGTTTTCCATCAGATGGAATAATTAACTCTTGTTAGTGTCAAGTTGAATGGGAATAACAATTTGAATCGGTATTCTTTTTATATTTGGATGGGCCAAAACCAAACAAAACATTTTAAAAACGTAACAAAATTAAATTTCATGTGTATGACATTAGTAACTAAGATCTTTTTTGGGTGGGCTTGACGCTGTGTTGTTTCTTTTTTTCTTTAGCTAAGGATATGAACCCATTAAACTAAACTATTTAGGTTATGTTTGGCAATAAACTAGCTGAAAGCTGTAAACTGCAAGGCCGTTAATATGAGCTACAAGCTGTATCTTTTTCTCAATAAAAGTGTTTGGTAAATTATCTGTTAAATGTAATTATAAGCTGTTAACAGTAATTTTACATTTTAACAACTCTGAAATATTTTAAAAGCTTTATTAATCAGCTTTTCATTTTGGAGCTGTTTGTTTAAAATAAAAGCTTGAAGTTAATGTACCCAAACAGAGCTACTTGTTTTGAAGGAGATTATTTTTGTAACAAAAATCTTACAGCTCCAAAAAAGCTGCGTACCAAACTGGCCCTTAATATTATTTATTTTTTAAGTGAGACCCATTTATTTCTCTTGTTTCATCTATATCTGCAAGGGAAGAAATATGAAACTTTCCCCATTAAGACATGCTAAAAGATGTGAACTCACATGAGACCCACTTACCACTTAGCTAAGAGGAAAAAAGAAACACAACCCAACTCTAGCTATAACATAGCTTCGTCCCCTACCAACTCCTCCACATATTTGTTGATACATCTGTGTTATGTTCTTATGATGATCGTTAGTCGTATTTTTTTCTATAGTTGTATTAGTTGATATGATTTTTTTAGCAATCGAAAAAGAAATAGAGACGATGGAGTTATATATTTACTACTTATTAAAGATGAATACTTTTTCTTTAATTCTTGAAACTTAAAATTTAGTGCACTTAAATTGACTTTTAAATGCCATTTATATATATAACAGTATTATATATGACAAATGAGAAGACTTTTGTATGGCGAATGATTATACACACGGTAATTTTTTATATGGCATATGAGAATAATTTTTATATTTAATTGTTTAATCCTCAAATATATATATATATATATATATATATATATATATATAGAGAGAGAGAGAGAGAGTTAGGATCAAATAGAAAGAATAATTAAAATAGAAAGGATAAGAAGTAACCACAACTACACATTTTAGATGCACCTACAAAAATGGATGCATCTTCATTCAAATTTTCCCTCCCATATAAAAATGTGTGGCTAGAATTACTTCTTACCCTTCTCATTTTAATTATTCTTCTTATTGGATCCCTATCCTATATATATATATATATATATATATATATATATATATATATATATATATATATATATATATATATATATATATATTTTGTCTTTAATCCGTATTTCTTTCTCGCAATATATGTTTACAAATTGACCTCGCAAGAGCTTTACTAAAATTAAAATTTTGCAAGAATAATTATTTGTCGTTATTTTGTGCGTGTATTCGTCAGATTTGAAAAGAATGTCTTCTTTATTTCTTATCGGAAAAGAAATACTTGAAAGGGAATGATTACGTGAAAGCAAAAATATCTAACTCACCGGGGCCATCTTGAATTATTGCTATCAAGTATAGTGTAATAAAAACAAAATATTTGCCACAGATATTATTTTTATGAAGAAAATGACATATGCTATACTTAGGGAGTCAGGGCACGTTACGTAGAGGCCTCTAGACAATTTATTTATTTATTATTTTTTTTAAGCTGAGAACTATGATTAACAAGAGACCTCAAAAAAAAGAGAAAAAATATACAAAACCAGAAGAACAAAGAAACAAACAAACCAAGCATAGATGCAACAAAAACTAGACCATTACAAAACTAGCAAATCAAGTCAAATGGCTTTGCGACCCGGTTCTTCCAGTTTGCTGACAAAGACGTCAAATGAGTTGAGATCCATGTCATCGAGAGCTTTTGAATAGCCGGAAAAATGTCTTTAGTAGAAACTAGAAAGGGGGTTGAATATTTTTACAGTTTAGAGTTACGTTTTAAACCGTTTTTAGTTGTTTTAAACTCTTTTTGCAAAACCGTTAGATTTGATAGTTATGTGAGATCTCTAAACACACTACTAATATGTAAAGTAAGTAAAGTTGTATATGGACTGTGAAGTTGTATAAAACTCTATGTCCATAGTTTCGTTTAAATTTTTTGAAATTTTAAACTTTTTGAAAGATGGGATTAGGACATAGTTTCATTGATATGGGGCAGTATTAATGAAGTGCAGATGTGATATAGGCGTTTGTCACTTGGTGTTGACTGTTAGTATTATGCATTTTCATTTCATGTTTGACTTTTCATTAATAGTTAATTATTAAAAGAGGACTTTTTCTTGATCAAATTCTCAAAAGGGGACAAAACGAACTTGTTTTCCCAATTTGTTCATATGCTAACGTGCGAATGTGCGATCCCTTAGTTTCTTGACACGTGTCAAGACAAATAGGACTTGTCCCCCACTATCACTTGTCACTTGTCCTACCCACTATCTTTTGTCCCCATGTGTCCAGACAAAATTTACTTATTTACCCTTAGTTTTATTTCCAGATTCAAATGTGCGATTTAAATGTGCGAATGTGCGACTTCGCTTTATTTCCAGATTCAAATGTGCGATTTAAATGTGCGAATGTTCGACTTCGCTTCTTCTCTCTTTTTTTCTCTGATCAACAACCACCATCACCACCACAGATCCGGCCAAGAACATCAAAAACAAAACCCACAACTTCAAAAAAAACCAAGATCCGACATCTTTATACCAAAACTCATAAACTAAATCTTTCGGTCCAAGCATTACATTCATGGGGGAAAGAAATTTCACAAGATCCATGTGTTGGTTTGGGTCACGGTGGTTTGGTGGTGGTGCTGGAAGTATCAGGCGGCGGTGATGATGGATTTGGAGGTGGCGGTGATGGAAGTATCAGGTGGTGACGGTGATGTGGTGTTGATGGTGGTGTTGATATGTGGCGGTGATGGGGTGGTGGTTAGGGGTGTTATCGGGTCGGGTTGTCGGGTTATCGGGTTGGTCGGGTCGGGTTGTTTCGGGTTTGCGTGTTCCAAATATTGACCCTAACCCGACCCTATAAGAAATCGGGTTATCAGGTTTCGGGTCAAAACGGGCCGGGTTGAATCGGGTTGGGTTGTCGGGTTGTTATCGGGTTGTGTAAAGATATAAGACTTTAAAGGCTGTTAATAGCAGCTGATATAGGTTTCAATTTAGCCTCCAAATTGACCCTCTTTATATACGAATTGGTCGAATATAAGTTTTAGATTATGTACTGAGCAGTAGCGTTAGAGAAACAAAACAAAACATATGACATTAAATTGCATTAGGCTACTGAACATTTAACAAAACATATGACAAAACATCAACATATTACCATTAAATTGCAGTAGAGTGTAGTAGGATTAGAAACAAAATATTGACATTAAAGAATTAACCTTTAATGTGATGTGGTCAACAATTCAAAGATGATGTATTGAAAAATGAGTATGAAAAGTTTGATCAGTGAATGATAAGTTTGAGTCGAATACGTAGCGCAATTGAGGGTTTCAATAAAAGTAGTTGTAATTTTTGTTTGTTTGTTAAATGTACTACATCTCATATGTGCTACATCAGGTAGGGTGTTAAATGTTATTGGACTTAAATGAAAATAAAAACAAGGAAGGCTTATACATTTATCGGGTTATCGGGTTGAACCCGAACCCGATAAAGTATAAAAAATATAACCCTAACCCGACCCTATAAGGTTATCGGGTTAGTCGGGTTGACCCGATAGACCCGATAAGCCGAGTTGAACCCGAATGAACCCGACCCTATAAGGCTTTATCGGGTTCGGGTCGGGTCGGGTCGACCCTTTTGACACCCCTAGTGGTGGTGACCGGAAGAAAAAGGGAGAGAGATAAAAGAAATAAATGAGAGAGGACACACCCACCTAACCATGTACTTTATTGATGCGTGGGAATTATACCAGGCTTTACCTCTCGAGGGATCTCGAGAAGCTTACAACCCCCATCAGGCAGTGTACCTGATCGTTGTAGTATAGTATAGTGACAAGTACCGGGGGATTGATCGTTCAACTCAGGAATAGTTTCGTTAGGATTGAAATTGATCTAACTAGGTCTAAAGGTGAAGGATGATTCTTTTTGTATTTTTATATTTTTATGAAAAGCAAGTAAAAATCTCAGGTTTTGGAAGGAGGGGCGGAATTAGTTGTTAATCAACTAACCCAAAAGCTACTAATTAAACTAATAAACAAGAAAATAAACTAAGGTTCTACAAGATAAGTGAAGCATGTCTACCTATGATATGTTACTCCTTCCTAGCTATCCAATTCTACCTATTGGATTGTCACACCTTGTTTTAATTGACGGGTTGTATTCCTTAATACCATTCATGGGGTAGCGTACTTACTTCCCCAATCCTATAAGCTCCTACTTCACTCCTATGTCGAGCAGGCTAAGAAGCTCCTAACATGGGATCAATAGAATTCGCTCATGCATTAAATACAACCATAAAAACCTAGTACACATCGGTTCATGTTTCTTAAGACGTTCAAGCAAGTTACACAATGGAGATCTGCCAGTTTTCTTAAGCCTAACATTGATGAGACATTCAATCAAAACAAGAATCAATAGGAAACAAGAATTATAAACTAAACCAACTAGATCTATTGAAGTTGTCTCGCCTTAATTGATGGAGATAGACACACACATCAACAAGCCCTCATTGATGGAGATAGACACAAACATCAACAAGAAATCAATGAGATCTAATTAATTATATACAAGTTTCACATAATCATAAGTAGACACAAGGTGAATTAGCCAAGCATAATTAATAAAGAACAAGCAACAATAATGATAATTGAAGACATGAATTAAGATAGAATCATCAAACCATTACAAGATGTTTATGGAGTCATTGAAACCCTCTAAGTTGCTGGAAAAACACCCACCTAAACCCAGGAATCGACCTTAGGGTTTAGGGCTTACAAAAAGTGAAGTTATGATGTTATATTTATAGGCATGTTTTCTGTCGGCCCATCTTGACGGCATCAGCTCGATTCTCTTGATGCCGTCACGACCATTTTTTCACCAAATTGTAGATCTCTTCGTCCTCTTCGCGTGGGCATTTGAATCACCTAAATTCGAGTTCGTATGCAAAAGTTATGACCAAAACAATATCAGCTACTCCGCGCGCAAGTTTTGACAAGTTAACACGTGACGGCCTTGGGTGACGCCTTCACGTTTCTTCTGGGCCGTCACCACTTTTACTCTTGACGCCGTCATGAAAAGCCTCTTGACGCCGTCAGGTACTGTTCCCAGCAAGGAAAATTAATACTTTGCCGTTTTCTTCACTTTTATGCTTCAAAAACGTCCAAAATGCTTCCTTTTCCAGAATTCACTTCCAAAGTACCTAAAATCACAAAAGGAATGATTTAGGGCAATATTTGATCAAATAAATTCAATTACGGGCTTAAATGACCCCCTAAAAGTGGTTCATTTTTCGCCTCATCATATACCCTTACACTTGAGATTTGCTTGTCCTCAAGCAAATGCGCTTTTATTCTAATCAAAATACAAGTTAGAGGTCATTTAACACTAATATAAAAGTAATTAGAACAAATAATCGTTCCACTAAAGACCAAAGACAAGCACGGAGGTTATACACTAGCACCTCACAAATAGTGTTTAAATACTCACATCTCTCGGGTGTAATAAAGTAATATCACAATATGGAAATGGAAAACATCTCTCACTACATGTCATAGCAAAATAGATTACCATAGGCTTGGGAAAGGATCAAACCTCCACCACATGGCGTAAGCACCTAGGATAAACTATCAAAGAGGTCTTTTAAAGGGTTGTAACGTTAGGTATAGGGATATGGAATACACGGTTTTGTTGGATATAGGCAGTCTTTACTGGTGGCGAGTTAATCATCTTGGTCAATTACATGTACAATGTGGCGTTGCTAAGCCAAGACTATACTCGACTTAAGCTAATAAATGTAAAAAAAATAACAAAAACATAAAATAAACATAGAATGAAACGGGATGGTAGTCTGTATTTTTTTTTTTTTTTTTTTTTTTTTTTTTTTTTTTTTTTTTTTTTGCATACATTCTTACCCTACCATCCAAAATAATACATCGTAGGGAATGAAAATTCCCCTTACACTTGAATTTTTACATACTTTACAATAAACTAATCTAATGACTCGAATTAAGATAATCAAAACACTTGGAGTACTTTTAAGATTAACGTACATATGGGGGTAATATATGATATTCTTCCCCATTACTCCATAAAATAAGTACTTTACCCATGAGTCCCAATCGCCCCAAAACAATATGTACAAGGATATGACTCGACTTAGCAACCATGTAATCAATTAGATAATTAACTTATGGTTTAACAAATAACAATAATGCACTAAAGATGAGTGCATACACGGAAGGCTAAGGCGATTTGTGTGTACATTTAAGTGGGGTGTAACAAATTCTTCCTTTAAGTAAGATGCTTAAAGTTAGAGACGAAAAGATAGGCTCGGAGGGGTGTACTAGGGGTTTCGTGTACTAAAAATGAGTACAACGCTAAGGTGTGGGAAAAATTAATTGACTTAACTAGCCAAGTAATATGACTTAAATGGTCAAGTAATTATGATACGGGTTTAACACAAGGGTGATCCTAATGCCTCTTATCATGTAGTAAATCCTACTACACGAATGTAGTCTCACTAGCGGTCTCGGGATGCATCACTAACGCAAGTTCTAGAATCTAAATGCTACCGGTACACTCATAAGCATTAATAATAAATGCTTTTCCTATCAAATCTAAAGGCGAACCTTACATATTTGGGTGGAAATTTTTTTTGAACAGTATGATTATGTGCTAGTCATACAATCTCCTATCCATGAGACGCTTGCTGTGGCTAAAGTTTCACTCCTAAATATTGTAAAAAATTTTAAATTTGGCACTAAAATTACACTAACAAGTATTTCTCATAGTTTTATTACACATCTACCATCAAACAAACAAACTCAAGCCAAAGTGTATCTGTAAGGTATCATCATTTTACCCTCCCCTTACATTTAGGATGAACATTGTCCCCAATGTTCAAGTAAAGAATGTAAAAGTAAAATAGGTAAAAAGAATGAAATCAAATACTCCCCTGATTCGCTCGGTATGGATAATATGGTAACCAGGTTAGATCTTCCTCCAAGAAAATGAACACTCAAAGCTTCCCTTCCAGAATATAAATCATCTTCTTGTCATACATAACCTGTTAAACCTGAGAAAACAATCACAAAAACCCAAAGCATCAACCCGAACAAAGAGAACTCACAACTAGATGTAATTCCAGACTTAGGAATAAAAATTAAAACAATTAAAGATATAATGCTTGTGGAATGAATGTTTGCAGATTTCCTGGAGTTTATAAAACTAAAGAATCAACAAAAATTTTAAAACTCCGGTATAAACAAAACTCGCAAAATTTTTCAGAATTTTACACATGACGCCGTCAGGTGTTAAACCATGACGCCGTCAGAAGTGACCTGCAGAAATATTTATGTTAAGTTTCCGGAAAATTTCTGGTAAAACTTATGTCCTACTTCCTGAAAAATCCTGCAAAATATCATTATGACTCGATACAAGCATTTGACTCAAACTATTACTAATATACATGTTCATTTAATATTATTGTGGACCGTGCTCAATTTCATTCTTATAAAAAAATTTGGGTCTCCCCTTACACTTAGCTTTTGCAAAATACCTTTATATGTAATTAAGACGAAGTTAAAAACAAAATAAAGCATTTTCACAATTTACTTTGAAACATGAGCCACAAACAACAAAAATAAAACATGCATACGGAAACAAATAAAATCAAACAAACAAACAAACAAACAAACAAACAAACAAATAAATAAATAAATAAAGCTTGGGTTGCCTCCCAATAAGCGCTTGTTTTTGTTCGAGTCATGAGCCTGACTCTACCCTTATTTAATGGAAATAGGGGAGGTTTTCCCTACACTTTGAATTAAGTGCGGGTGGAAGTAGCGATACACGCCCTTAGGGTGGAAATATGCCACGTGAGGTGAAGGGGGTGAGTTAATGGCTTCCTTCATCCTAAAACTACCTGGATAATATTGGTTGATGGGTGGGTCGGTTCCTCTTTTGTCTCCTAGAAATATATCTAAGGATGGAAAGGTGTGTAAAGATTGAGGTTCCGGTTCATCAACACTAGGAAATTCCCTAGAACTAGGAGTAAGGTTATCACTACAAGTATTCAAACCTATATCCTCAAGTGGTGCCTGGTCCAAGGGTTCTACCTCCATTGGAATTCCTAAAGTTTCTTCTACTTCTTCCGGGTAAGTCATGGGCGGTGTGTGTGCCTCAAATGATGGTTGAGTATTTTGTGGTCTTATGTTATTTACCTCATCATTCCATGTGTCAAGATCACCTATATCTTCATCATGTGTTTTGGTAGGATCTATCCTAAGCATTCTCCTAAGTATCTCACGTGCTTCTCTAGGCATCTCAACTTCTATGTCCGAATCATAAGGATCATCCTCAAAATTCTGACTGCTATATACAAATTGCCCAAAAGATTCATCATCCGTTTCTTGAGATTCATCATCATCGATCATAAAACCTAGGTCTTTTTGATCAATGTGGTCATGCTCGGCTAGATCCTCCTCAATTGTTTTCTTAGGTAGTGATAATAGCAAACCTAGCACTTCATCCAACTTATGATTTGTTGCAACGGCTCTCTCCATAATTCCTTGGCAAACTAGGTCGCATTTCCTATTGGCCTCACTAAAACTAGATCTTAAACATGGAGGTTGTTCATAAGAATCTATCCTAGGTGAAGGCTCATATGATTCATAGGTGCCTCTAAATGAGGTATTTTAAACTCTTTGGTGTGTTAGCCGCTCAACCTTATCTTGTAATCTTAAAAGTCTAAGTGTAAAGTCCATTTGAAGCAAATTAAAAACAAAATCACAAAGAAAAGATAGGCTACGAGAAAGCTACAAAATAAAAAGAAAAAAAAATCTCACTTGATAGGAATCTAATGAGTAGACCTAATAAAAATCAAATTCAACCTAAACAATAACTATTCCCCGGGCTGCGGCGCCAAAAACCTGATGCATGGGAATTGCACCAGGCTTTACCTTTCGAGGGATCTCGAGAAGCTTACAACCCCCACCAGGCAGTGTACCTGATCGTTATAGTATAGTATAGTGACAAGTACCGGGGGATTGATCGTTCAACTCAGGAATAGTGTCGTTAGGATTGAAATTGATCTAACTAGGTCTAAAGGTGAAGGATGATTCTTTTTGTATTTTTATATTTTTATATTTTTATGAAAAGCAAGTAAAAATCTCAGGTTTTGGAAGGAGGGGCGGAATTAGTTGTTAATCAACTAACCCAAAAGCTACTAATTAAACTAATAAACAAGAAAATAAACTAAGGTTCTACAAGATAAGTGAAGCATGTCTACCTATGATATGTTACTCCTTGCTAGCTATCCAATTCTACCTATTGAATTGTCACACCTTGTTTTAATTGACGGGTTGTATTCCTTAATACCATTCATGGGGTAGCGTACTTACTTCCCCAATCCTATAAGCTCCTACTTCACTCCTATGTCAAGCCGGCTTAGAAGCTCCTAACATGGGATCACTAGAATTCGCTCATGCATTAAATACAACCATAAAAACCTAGTACACATCGGTTCATATTTCTTAAGACGTTCAAGCAAGTTACACAATGGAGATCTGCCAGTTTTCTTAAGCCTAACATTGATGAGACATTCAATCAAAACAAGAATCAATAGGAAACAAGAATTATAAACTAAACCAACTAGATCTATTGAAGTTGAATTAGCCAAGAATCATAAGTAGACACAAGGTGAATTAGCCAAGCATAATTAATAAAGAACAAGCAACAATAATGATAATTGAAGGCATAAAATAATATAGAATCATCAAACCATTACAAGATGTTTATGGAGTGATTGAAACCCTCTAAGTTGCTGGAAAAACACCCACCTAAACCCAGGAATCGACCTTAGGGTTTAGGGCTTACAAAAAGTAAAGTTATGATGTTATATTTATAGGCATGTTTTCTGTCGGCCCATCTTGACAGCGTCAACTCGTTTCTCTTGACACCGTCATGACCATTTTTTCACCAAATTGTAGATCTCTTCGTCCTCTCCGCGTGGGCTTTTGAATCACCTAAATCCGAGTTCGTATGCAAAAGTTATGACCAAAACAATATCAGCTACTTCGCGCGCAAGTTTTGACAAGTTAACACGTGACGGCCTTGGGTGACGCCTTCATGTTTCTTCTGGGCCGTCACCACTTTTACTCTTGACGCCGTCATTAAAATCCTCTTGACGCCGTCAGGTACTGTTCCCAGCAAGGAAAATTAAGACTTTGCCGTTTTCTTCACTTTTATGCTCCAAAAACGTCCAAAATGCTTCCTTTTCCAGAATTCACTTCCAAAGTACCTAAAATCAGAAAAGGAACGATTTAGGGCAATATTTGATCAAATAAATTCAATTCCGGGCTTAAATGACCCCCTAAAAGTGGTTCATTTTTCGCCTCATCATTTATATTAAAAAAATTGACACATGTCACACATTTAGTGGGATCGTACGATCTCACATTAGCACATGACCAAATTGGGAAGACTAGTTGGTTTTGTCACCTTTTGGGAATTTGATCAAGAAAAAGTCCTCTTTTGGTAATTAACGCTTTCATTAATCGTTTATATGGACTGTGAAGTTGTATATGGTCAAACAGTCATAACCTGGCTTGTGAGTATCTTGTGGTACCTTGAAAGTTTTGTGGTCGGTCTCACAGCAAATCTCATCTCGTAAATAATACGAGACTTGACTTGTTTAAGAGATATAGAAACAAGGTTGCTACTTGAAGTCTCGCAACTTCAAATCTCAATTTGGATAGAGTTTCTTTTATTAATTTAGTGGGTACCTTAAGTTTCGCAATCTCAGTATCGCAATTTTCTTTTGCAATAAAGCTCTCACACCTTCTCTCGTAACTGACTGTCGCAACTGGCTGTCGCAACCAGCTACTGTCGCAATAGCAGATGTCGCAACTGCTATAGTTGTTGCTATCGCAGTGTGACCCTTGTTTTTTGCGAGCATTATGACCCTTGCAACACCATTTACGAGCATAAAAATAAGTACGATCACCAGCAAATTTTTAGATCTAAAAACCTTTAAGACATAAATCTGACCATAAGACTTGAATCTTGACCACAAAGACATGATTAAACCATAGGAATCTTGGTAAGAATTAGTGTAACTTTACTAATTTAAATCTTGGATTCAACTATAGATTTACACACCCAAAAAGACCAGATTCTATCATTTTTTACCATAAAAATAGAAGGACGGTTTTATGGATTGATAAAAGCATACAGATAGACACAAAACACCAACAGTAAAACAACCCAAAACTAATAACCAAGCTCTAATGCCACTTGTTGGATCGAATATTTCTCTATAGTTTAGGTTGATATATTATGGTAGTATTGAGTGGTCCGCCGGAATAGCCAAACACACCCATGGTGGTGGTGTAGAGAGAGAGAGAGAGACTAGAGAGAAGGAAAAGAGAGTAGTGATGAAAGATTAAATATTATTGATGAACACACACCTCACAAGTGAAACTTGTGAGGGTATTTATACTAGTACAAGCATGTGTTCAGATACCTCTCAACCATTTCCTAGCATAAGTTATGATACCTCACAACATTCTTATTCCCCCGCGACTATACAAGTGTCGCGGGGTAGGATATCTAATCTAGTAAACTATCTATATTTCTGTGTTCCAACAACAAGTTATTTAGAATTTGAATTCACTCTTGAAGAAGTCAAGGAAGCCGTGTGGAATTATGTCAGTTCGAAGGCTCCCGGACCGGATGGATACAACTTTAATTTGATTAAATCATTTCGTGGGAGGAGATATGTGTATGATGGGGTTATAAATCACGAGGGATCGAGCTTAATTATTCGTATCGGGAAAATTGGTTTCTACCGTACCGAAATTTTCGTGGTTTGTTACCTTGTTTGAGTTCTATCTTCTCCCCTAGGATTCGAATTTGGTGTTATCACTTAGTACTCCAGTTGATTGGTTAATTCAGATGAAGAATAAAACAGTTGATATCAAGACCCTCAAACGTGATCATGACTTTAATGTTCTGAATCTATAAAAGGGGATGGCCAATTTGAGGGGGAGCTGATTCAGAACTTCACAAGTCTTTGAAGAAGCTCCTACGAAAGGTTAAGTGTATGGAGAAATTAGCGAATTTGCTTTTTAAAAGAGAGAGAGAAAAGCTACTGTTCTCATCTCCTTCTGCCGCCCATTTTAAATGACATTTTTGCCTAAAATCATCGTGAAGAAGTTGATCAAGATGATTCATATCCTTCAGCGATTCCTCTCTCATAATGATGTCACTCTCATTAGTATGGCCATTCTCAACTTTGATGTCCCATACGATGAGGTTGTTTGTAAGAGATTCCCTAAATTTATTTTGGACAGAAATGTGGTTCGATGACCGGGATTTGATAGCCAACCTCAGTCTTTTAAGCTTTTTTTTAGCCTAATTTCAGGAGATAATGCAGTTGAAGGCTCAGTCCAAGAAGAAGTGACCAACTCCTTATAATAAGGATCCTTAATCCATTTGTCAAACACCTTGTACGGTTTCGGACCAAAGTTCAATGTCCCGACCTTGATATAGAAGGGACAATGATCCGAAAATGATCTACAAAGCATTGAAACGCTAGAGTCTTTCCAAACATCGAAGAAACTACCTGAAACTAAGAACCTATCCAGTTTACTTGCCTTCCTCCCATCCTTATCAAACCAAGTAAAATGCCTTCCCCAAAGAGGAAGATCAAAGAGGTCGGCCCTGGAAATGAAATCATTGAAAACCCCTGCTTCACCGCTATCAAAACAACAACCACTTCGCTCATCTTGGGACCTCACAACTTTTAAGTCCCCAAAAATGATCCAAATATCATTAACGGAATTGATGAGGGATTCAATGTACAACCACAGGGAAGCTTTTAAAGAGCTAGACTGAGGAACATAGACATTAAGAAGCCTGTTTTTATTACTAGCCCCAACCCTAGAACATATTACACCAACAGAATATCGCTCAATGAAGCTATGTTCCATACGAAAAAAATCCTTCAATCCCACATAGTAGGAATACCCCCAAAAGCCCCAACCGAGTCACTAATGGGAAATTCAACATAGTGACGAGTCCACGTAGAATGAATAACACTACGATCACAAGAGGTTAGCTTAATTTCCTGAATACCCACAAACAAATGAGATATTCGGTCCATTAAATCACGAATCCACCCTTTTTTCTTCTCAACCCCAATGCCATTTGAATTAAGGGGAAGACCAATCATGGATAAAACACCAAATGGGGAACTAGAGGGTCAACACGAACCTAATGGATCCCTATTACCTTGTTTGAACGAAAACCCAAATTTCTCATCGATGACTTGGATTGTGTTTTCCTCATCGATAAGACCAAGCCAATCCAACTGGGAGTCAAGTTTTTGGTATGCCAAAACGCCTCCAATGATTAACTTCTGATTCTTTATCTTTGGTTTCTTCTTCTTTCGTCTTAGGGTCTGATTTTCTAAGTTTGCACTCTTCGAGAGACGTTGAAAACTTGAGATTAGATTATCAAGGACTGTTTCATCCTGGTTGGAATCTAGAACCTGGTCAAAAGGGTCATTAAGGTATGGGATATCCTCCTTTGGGCTAAAGATACCAATATCAGGAGGTTGAGGCCCAATATGTAAAGGCTCATGTATGGGCTCAGTAAACCCCACATTTAAGACAAAAATGGGCCGAGTTATTATCCAAAGAAGGGGTTGGGGTACAATATTAACCATCTGAGGTACCACATCACCATACAAAGGGTCATTACTGCTCAAGGTAAGGGATGGTGGGGCCTGCCCATCATTAACAATATCATTCTTGAGACCTGGAGAAACTAAGACCCTAGGATTTTTGCATGGGGAATGCATGTGAAATAACTCTTCGTTATCCTACTTCATCTCACCAGAAAATTTACAATCACTACCACCATCATCGTCAATCACCAACGTAGGACCGACGAACTCATCTTCAAAGAAGGATTCATCATCCGATTGGATAGGAGGAGTTAGCAGTGTTGAAGCATCAAAATACTCCTCAAACACCCTGATAGGGAAAACATGGACATTTAGGGAAACTAAATATGAGTGACGGACCTCACAAATATTGGGAAGAACCACAAGGGATTTCACAGGGTGTAGTATTTTAGCATCGAATCAAGCTTCCCAATCTCGAGAATTCTACCAAAACCTTTCAAAATAGTTTTAATGGCTCCGATACTTTTTCCTTGAAGACCCAAGCAAGATGCCCCCTAAGTACAGGTATCATCCCAAGGTCTAATCTCCTTAAACCATTGATGCAACCAAAATTTATTGGAAGCCAAACTATTAATGGCTACTTCCTTAGTTTTCCATTCAAAGAGAGAAGACATGCCACCACAATACTTAACTACACAATCTATTAAACCATTATTTTCCAGTATACTCCATGCATTATGCATAACTTGAAAGTTTTTCGCCTTTCCTAGCCAACTAGAGTTGAATTTGGACTTGATATATGGATCTTCTTCAATGCTGAAATTTATAGGGGATGGGGAATTAGGGGTTTTGGACCAGCCACATCTTCTTTAAAAGAGTATTAGGGAGCGTTTACCTTTTTTGGGAACCTTGCCACCATAACCAACTAGAGGGAAATCCAACGAAGAAAGGTTAGCACCACATCCTTTGATGAATTTTTCCTGGTTAATAATCAGCTTTGAGTCCCCAATCATAATGCCCTTGAGACTGTAGGTCCAAAGTTATTGATCTAAGTAGCCTTGGTAAGACAATAGATAACTTGAATAAATCCAAATTAACTATATGAGAAACTCTTAACAGTAAACGTTTGAATGTTAATGCGGAATCTTAACAAACAATATAAAGAACACAATTGACAATAACTAACTTTGTATTTTCTATTAATTACTAATAGGCTTGAATTGTGTGTCTAACACAATGCCATAGAGTTCCTTTTATACACTAAGGAAGCCCTAATATTACAAAACGTGTGAAAAGATAAACACATCTTCTCCTAAGATATCTAATACATGTATATCTCCTTTCCTAATATATCTCCTAAGATATCTATTCTGTTTTTCATAAACAGACTTAACTAGAAATACTCAACAGTATTAACTATGCCTGCCAGACTTAACGAATACTGGCAGACTTAACTATGAAACTAACAGACTTAACTATAATACTAACAGACTTAAGTGTGTTTACAATAATAATTCCTAACAATCCTCCGCTAACTTGATCTTCACTTGTGAACTTCAAGTTTCTTCAATTATCTTCATGATAAGCTTCCTGAGGATGTTGTGATCTATCACCTGGGAATTATTTTGAACTGCAATTCTTGTAAATCTTCGTATTCTGATCTTTGCAGCATTTGATCTTCTAAGTATCAGCAATCCATGATTTCTTTGCAGCAACATTGACTATATGTAAATCAATTCATAAAGTTGCATACTATTCTAGTCACTTCCAGGTGTGTTAACTCATGTGAGAGGTGAATCATTAAAAATATAGATTTGATGTCTCTTTACCAGTTATATATAAACTATGGAGTAGCAAATGTTTCGTTTATTAACCATGGTACATTGATAACCATTTCAACTCTTTGTACATGAAACATGGTGAGCTGAAATACCATATGATTTTTAGCAAATCATCAGCTATCAACGGACTTGTTATGTCTTTACCAAAATCCGTTTGTTTTTGCTACCACAGATATGGTGAGTTGATAACCATACAATTTTTGGCAAATTGTCAGCCATAAACGGATTTGAGATTTACCAAGAGCCGTTTGCTTTGGATTAGTCAGTCCTTATGTGTGTTAGACATGATGGACTGATAACCATTTGTTGTGTTAGTGCAAAGCACATTCACCAAGTACAAATCCTTCTCAAACTCCATTTTACCTATGCATCGGTCTTGAAAATTCTTTCAAACACCTTAAACAAATTGCTTATGTGCTTGACTTTCAATTAACTTAAGAAGCTGATAACATACTTCATCTTTCCTATCTCCCAGTAGCTTCTTTTCTAGCATCACCTTGTATACTCTGTGGGAGGTAGTGGATATTCAACCTCTGTCAGCATATAAATGTGTGCAATCTCCAAGGTCAGACAATGAAATGCAAAACTATAGAAATATCTTCATCTGACTACCTCTTGTTGATAAGGTAGCTTCCAAATCTCATCTTGTGGAGATGGTGGTTCAAACATAGTTTTGAGATCCCCATATAACACTCTTTCAAACCCTTCTTCAGGTCTGGTATCTCCATACTTGAGCATCATCAACCTGTATACTCTTTAACGTCATCTCTGGTTAAATCATTTAAATAACCTGGAAAGTTGACATAGAAAACATCAGTATTGTCTTATCTGATGATCTGATATGCTCCTTTTTCATCAGTTTTGATGATCTGCCACTTAACAATCTTGGCAGGATGTGATGATTCTTGTGGAATAGACCCCATTATAAATGAATCAGAAGAAGGTTCATCCACCCTTTCATCCATAAACTCCTTCACCTCTTCCTTAGTATCAGATTTATCATTATTCAATCCCTTCTCAGCTACTGTCTTTCTTCTATTCCACTTCAGAATTGGTTTCTTGACCTCCAATTCTTCTTCTTTCTTCACAAATTTACCCTTGGCAATGTCACCAACATCTTCAACATCAATAACTTTCTGCTTCTTGAAATCTTCTCATTGAAGTGTTGTACCAGGCCTCTCCAAAGTTGATGCTTCTTGCTCCGAGTTCATTGGAATGAATCTTTCACCCTACCTTACACACTTCTCAAACTCTTCCTTAAGCTGATCATGCTTCAATCTTTTAAGCTGAGTCATCTTCCAATTATTCCCTTGACTTTTAACATAATTCATCATATACTCCCTTTGTTCTCCTTTAGCCATGGGTCTGTTTCTCCTATCTCTTTCTCTTTGCTCCTTGAGTAATCTTTTCTTTTCATTGACCAGCTCTACCATCTTCTGAGCATAATCATCACTTCCAAATTCAGCTAAGATGTCTCTGTTGGCTTCAAGCTTGGCTCTTATCAAATCCCAATATTCATCAGAATCAAACTTTGCAGCTTGTTGCACTTCAGCCATTCTCTTCTTATGTGCTTCAGATGGCTGCTTAAACCCTTCTTGCATTTTCCTTGCTATATCCGCATCTTTACTTTCTAATGCAGCAAGCCTTACTTTTTCAGCTTCTTCTTCTGCTTGAATCCTTGCAATCTCAGCTAAGCTTGCTTGTTCTTCTCTGATTTGCCTCTTTGTTTTAACATGTTAAGGCTCTTTAAGAACTTGCTTTCCTTCTCTTTGTGCACCAACAATGTTAACTTGATCATCAATACTAACATTATCACTAGAAGACTTAATTGTATCAGCACCAGGCTTAATTTCAGCAGACTTAACCCTACCAGAACTAACTTCTCCCATGTCAATCTTCTTCCCCAATCCTGTCTTGACCTTTTTCTTCCTCTGACTAAGGGTGTGAGCTAGGGTTCTAATCCTTGGGAACTAATGTTTGTCTCCCTAGAGGATTCTAGTGGTGTAGGAGTCTTCAACTCTGCTGAATCATCCTTCTTCAAATTCCTCCCCTGTTTGGAAGAATTTTCTTCACCCTTGTCTTCATCTGAGTTAGTGAATACAACCCCTTTCCTTTTAAGAATATCCTCCTGCTTCTTAACCTTTTTCACAAGCTTGACAATGGCTGCTCCCATGGCCTCTTTGGTTTGCTTGAGATCTTTTTCCAAAATCTCTATCCTATTAAGCAATTTAGGAACCAACTGTAACAGATCATCCACAGACATAGTTCTTGGCTCTTCCTCATGAGTGGGAGTGGGAGTTGGAGTTGGAGCCTGGGTTTGGGAAGGTGGATGATAACGCTCAAAGTTAACATGTTTTTATAAGCGTTATTAGTGTTTTTGTGTATGTTATTTGGTTGTTTTTATATGCTTTTGCCACTAAATCGTATCAAAGTATGTTTTTGTAGCATATGTAGCCAAATGCAGGAAAAATGGAGAAAAAGTGAAGAAAATGAAGTATACGCGATTACACGAAGATTCCCGAGCTCAAAAGTCCAATCTATGAAGTAATTCATATGAGAACCTAAGTTTTGTCATCTCAAAGTTCCAAGTTCAGAAGTTAATCAAGTTTGGATAGTGCATAAAGAACTACACAAGGAAAAGTCAATGTCCAAAGAAGTCAGGATTTACCATCCGATCGGTTGGAGTTTAACCGATCGGATTGCCATTATGACGTTTCTCCATCCGATCGGTATCAACCCGCAACCGATCGGATGGCCACTTCTGCATGTTTTTACCAACTTTTGTGCACGAATCTTGGTCTTTTGTCCCATGGTTCTAGGCCCTTCTTAGTGTCTTACTGTCCAAGTTCAAGCATTTAAGTCCCTATTTATTACCAAGAGTGTTGGACAAGCCTATAAGGACCTCAAAAGTGCATAACTCAACACACCATTGAAGATACCATTTACTCTCATTACTACACACAATTATTATCATCTTCTAGCTCTCTAAGGAGGAAAATTCGTGCAGAAAGAACCAGGAACTTTGGAGGACCAAGGAAGCAACATTTGGAGTTCGAAAATCTCAAGAAATCATCACCAATACTTAGGTTATCAATACCTTGTCATTTGTTATCAATTTCAAAGCATTGTAAGACTTATAACCATGGATTCTAATGTTAAATATTCTGAGTTTATTTGCATGTTTGCTATGAGTGGCTAGTAATCTTTTTACACTTGTTTTGATGATGTTTAATACTTAGTGATAGTGATGATTGTGATAACATGTTTTAATTCAATTTCAAGTCAATCCTAAGAACCAATTGTACCTTAAGTTTCATCGTGACATTTGTTTAGCCAAGGTTAACTAATTGATAATAGTTTCAAAGGTCGAAAGATTTGTTATTACTCAACTAGTTATAATCATTTGTCTATGAATGATTGTTTTTCACCATAATTATTCTTGACTAAACAAAGAAACAAGAAGTATGATTGTAATGAGAATGCTTTTATAACATCAAATCGGATTGTTTGTAAACCTTTAGTAGGACGAAAGTTTAAATGTTTAAAAACAATTGTGACCTTTTTGTCTATGAAGAGGTTACCTTTTGTATTGACCATTTCCTAAAATTATTTGATTTGTAATAAAAGTTTGTCTTGAGTTTAAGATATCCACCATACCTTATGAACATTGGATAGATCTTGAATTGATTGGTTTTGTAAAACCTCGCAAAAATCTTTATAATTAATAACGATTAATTATATATAAATCTCTGTCATTATTTTAATCACCATTTTTACGGGGAAATTTAAACTTTTCTTAGTATATAAAAATGGTCACGATTACGATATTGCAAAATTCACCAAACGACAAAACAAGTTCTCGACACGATTAACAAAATATTAATAAATCACTAATCCTAATTATAAAACTAATCACAATAAGCAAACGGGCCCTTAATCTTATTCCAGCCCAATGGCTCGTTTACTATTCATCGGCCCAAGACCAAAGCCCACTTTTTCTTTTTATTTTTCAAAACAGTCGACCAACCATGCTCCAAAACGCCTCGCGTATTCCAAATTCTTATACACGACACCTATATATTTTTACACCATCTCGTTTACCACCTAGCCAAATATCAGTGTGTCAAATCCCAAGTTCATTGGACGACGTTTGATACGTTTTTAAAGGGCAAAGTGATTGACGAAAAATCATAGTAATCGATTCATATAATATTCAAAACTTAACCGTTTTGATTCCCGTTTGTTCCTACGAGTTCCAAATAATAATTCTAAGATGAGTTCATGTTTAAATGTCGTTAATGATCAGCTATTTTCATGTGGTACACGATTTCTTCAAGTGTGTCCATAATATATATTTAGTCGACATATATACATGAATCATCAAACGTTCTCCTCAATTCAAGCTCTCACATTCCAATATAATATGTTATAATCTCATCCTATAAGTCCATTGTACTGACATAGCATAGTAATACATGTTTGTTGTGTGATTTGGAACGATACGAATCATCAAAATGAGTTATATATATACTATACATGCATGCATCCATTTCCATCATTTATCATTCACTTTCAAAATTCCTTTCTTCCTAAAAATCACCTCTGAGGTTCCAACAATAATCATACTCACGTATTAGAAGCAAGAAATAGGATCGGGTTTAATATTCACGTATATTACTTTGGGTATTAGTCGATTTGGTTGTTTCCTTGTGTTTCATTCGTTCCTACTCGTTTCTCCACCACCCTAGAGGTGTAGTAAGTCCTTTACAACTCATTTGAATCCATTCTACAGGTTAAAAGTTTACATGTATCATGTTATATTTAGTGTCGAACGTATATACTTTCATATATATTTTACGTATACATATTTATATATAGTACACAACGAGTGGCTAGCCTCTATCTTGGAAGGCTTAGGAGTCACGATACACACATATCTCACGTTTAAATTTATGTTACATGCATTAACTAGACTCGTTTTGAACCTAGCAATTCATGTACAAAAACGTGAAAACACTTAGAAAATAAACTAAGTCTTTCACCAGTAAATAAAACGTCCTCAGCGCCTAGAAAACAAGGAAATATATCGAAATCTAGTTTAACGAGCACCTGATATTTTTACACGACTCGATAGACGACCCAGCTAGTTATCATTTTCGTTAAGACAACTCGTAAAAATAATCACGTTTAGATCTTCACAATGAGGCAAAGTGAATGGCAGAAATCGTTTCTAAAAACTAAACAAAATAGTGAATTGGGCTGTTAAGCCCAATAAGCTGGATTTTTCACGACTTTAGATATGAAATTAGGACAAGAAAAATGATTATTTTGATGAGCTCAACTCGTCTCACGATAAACGGATTTTAAAATGTTAATGGACCCTAAAAACGGCTCGTTAAGGCCCATTAAGTAAGAAAATAAGCTTTGAACCAAATAAGCCGTTGAAATAAGCTTAGAATTTATAAAATAAGCTTCGGAAAATTTTATATAATTTTTCTCATCCTTTTTTGTAATTTTGGACTAAAAATGTAACGCGACGACACTTAGGAGGACTAAAACTGTCAAGGACTAAAAAGTAGGGACTGAAAATGTAAAAACAGAATCTATAGGATAAAACTTGATATTATTTAATATTCCAAGCTTAGAATGTTATTTTGGACAAGTAGTGGACTATAATTGTAAATTAGATACGAAAAGGACTAACGGTGTAACGCTAACGCCGTTAGTATAAAAAGTATAAAAATAGGAAAAGGACTAGGACTAAACATAATCTATTTGACATTCTTATTTTATTTTATATTTTACGTCAACCATCACGTCATATGCATTTTTATTACGTTTTATCTATATTATTTATTTTTATGTTAATAATATATATAACGATATTTCAAAAGTTAATATATTTACTTACGATTAAAAAGGTAAAACTTCGATGGATATTTTAAATAAAGTATTTTATCATATCATGCATGGCATAATAATTACAATGCACATCATTTATTCGTCATAACGAATAAATATTATTCGTTATTCGTTCGTATTTACCAAATAGTATTTGGTTATATTCTCAGATAAATTTATTTATCAGGTTTCGTATCAAAGACGTTTCCATAATCGTTCCCATAAATCTCATCCTACTTTATTTTTCATCATTCCCGTATCAATCCAGGTGAGTCATAGCCCCATTTCCAATACTTGTTTTTAACTCATTGGGGGAGATACATGCTTACATATACTTTGATAAATTGATAAGTATATGAATAAAATACATGATTCAAATCAATTTCCTAATTGATATTTATTTAATATGGTTTGTGATTTAAGATGTGATATATACAATACTTGACGAAATACTTAATTGAAATACTGATACTTATATGATAATGCTTTCAATTTGATTATTGTGGTATGTGATATATATATATTTTACTGATGAATTACTTGACTGAAATACTGATACTCATATGATAATGTTTCCAATTCGATTATTGTGGTATGTGATATACATGTGTTACTGGCGAAATACTTAAACTGAATTACTGATACTCAGACGATAATATTCCCAAATTGATTACTGTGGTATGATACTTGATTTTATGATGTTAGCCTGAATGATCCCATTATTACCTTGATATTGCCTAAGTTACCTTATCGGCATAAAGTCCCTTAATCATAAGCCATTAATCACTGTTAAGTGAGCGCGAATATAGTGAACAGCTTCGAAACCTGTTAAGGACTGACCTCCTGTCCCACTAATACTTGACGAAATGCCATATGCATATGGTTAGTCGTATTAGTCGTGATACACTATATTTGTAGACAAATAGGAATTGGCAAATCACCTATTATAAGAGGGCAAAATTTATCATTGACTTGATAAATCACCTCTTTTGGTTAAGCTTGTGTGTCATGAGGCTTGGTGCAATATCTATAAAGGAAATGTATGTTTTCAACATATATTTAGATACAGCTGTATAGGAATTTGACCATACGTGAATTGTATATCTGATTAAATTAGCATCATGAGTTTTCAGCTCATGTTAGGTTTATTGATTCCTTACTTGATTTTAATTGAATACTTATATGATTTATTTGTGATTATAGTCAACATTACTCAATACTTGTTTCATTACTGTTTGTATTTTATCAATACCAAATATTCCTGAAATCTATCAAAATAAATGGTTTTCCATAAAACTCTATGAACTCACCAACCTTTGTGTTGACAGTTTTAAGCATGTGTATCTCAGGTAATTTAACGGATCAGGACAAGACACGGAGCGGGCATTTATTACTCTGATAAATTAAAATGGTGTAAAAATCAAATATGTCATTCTTTTAAGCCTTTACATCTTTTAAAAAGAATTTAAATCAAATGGTTCATCTTTTATCAAAAATATTGTTTGAATGACAAATAACTTTCAAAACGCTTCTTTTAAGCCGTTTTATGTGATTAAAACTTCGATCCTCCCCGTAATACCCAAATTATTTTCCGCTGCGACAAACTTAAATTTAGGGGTGTTACAGATTGGTATCAGAGATACGGTTATAGAGAATTAAATGTTTTCAAACATTAAAACTATAACTACATTTTCAAAATAATGATTTTACACCATAACATTTTATGCCCTTCGTGTCTGCAGACTGCCGTGCTCAATACTTATCTGTTGAGATTATCTTACATGCTTAATAGTTACTCTTACACAATAATTATTTCATCTGTACTGTTATATTTTTAACATACAAAATCCTCATAAAATATTATTCTCGGTTACTACTGTAGCATGTCTTCAGGAACTCCCGTGAATGTCAAAACTAATATCCATAATACTAATACCTCATCTATCAATAAAAATTCTCCGAATACTGAAGATCCTTACGTACAAATATCAAAATCCCAACCTAATATAGAACTCACTCAGAGATCACCTCCATCGTCACCTATTCGTTCACCTCTACGTCAAAGACTCAGGAGAGCTACCAAATCATATGAAGATTTGATTGGTGGCCAGGCAACATTCGAAGTTGGACAAGGTTCAAGCCAAGGGATACCATGGAAGAATGTTGAGCCAAATTCTCCGTTACCTTATACTTCAGATTCCACAATACCAGATTCTCCAAATAATTTATCCTCACCTAACTCTCCCGACTACGATATAAGCACTCCTGAAATAATATGGAATCTTATTTATCGACAAGCCGGCATATTGGATGCTCACACTGAACAACTAAAAGGGTTACGACCAACTCAATTTGAATGGTACGACCGTAACCTTGACGCATTGTTCAAAAGGGCGGATGCTGAGAGGCGAACAATGTGTGAGTTAGGAATAAAGATTAATGAAATAAAGGACAACACCAACCAGGAGCTTGGAAGTTTAGATTCCAGGGTCCGTTGTGCAAGAAGAGAACACGGTCAGACACATGTAAGAATTGAAGATATTGAGAGAACCCTATGGATGGCTAGAGATGCAGCCAGAAACCAGGGTCAAAAGATTGCCGCATTAGAGAATATGTTGGCAAACCAAATGAACATGTGTCAAGAACTTTTCTCAAACATGGAAGTTGCACAACTTAAACTTGAGAAAGAAGTTAGATATTTACGTCAGAGGCGTAACTAATCTTAAGTTTACAAGTTTCCTTTTTGTTCCTACTAAACCAAATAGATTTGGTTAATATTTCATGTAATGTTCAATAATTCTGAAACTTCAGAACTTGTAATCAAAACATATTGTATAATAACATCCTTTCTGTTATATCTCTATGTTATGAATCAATCTTTTCTTTCGTATCAATCGTGCGTGTAATGAATCCTCATATCTTCATGCAAAAATATCATCATTTGTTATTTTCTTTGATAACCAAACGATTCTATTCAGATCAATGAAGTATTAATAAAAGATCTTGTATCGTTTATCTTGCAAAAACAATCGGTCAAGTTATTAATATTCTATTTGCATTTGTAATATTATTCAAATCTACCGTAAGATTTCTTACAAATTGTTAAGATTTCTAAAATTTACCAAAAGTAACCTAAAATTTTAAGAATCGTCTAAATACCAATTTTTGAAAGGGGATTTAAAGAATGAAGAAAAGATTATTGAGTTTCAATTTTAATAGACAAGTCGGTTTGTTCCTTAGTAATCCCATATCAAGAGTTGATCATTGATAAATGATACAACAAAGACATATCTTGAAATTAGATTACAGTAGGGAGTCAATTCAGTCTATCATCAATGAAATAATTAACTTCATTATTTAAATTATTCTGATATTATATGGATTCTAATGTTGAGTTTCATTAATGTTTACAGAAAATGGACAACATGAACAATGCATATCAATCATCATCAGAAAATCACCATGACTCCTGGAGCTATCCAGAAATTGGTAAAAGACATAGTGTCGATGGTATTAGAAGGGACTACCGTAGTTTATCCGAGAAGAGAGACGGGTATACTTGGTAATCAACACCCTGCAAGTTTCATGAAGTATAGGCAACCTCACTTAAAGATTCAAGAAGGAATGATCAACCCTACCATCAACCATCATCAAGGAATTAGGCACGGGGTTATACCTAATGGAAATAATCAAAAGAGGAAACTCCCCGAGATAGGAACCATCAATCCCATCTACTGCAACATCATCAATGCTCAAGACCGTTATCGTAAACATCTAGAAGATCGTATGGAGTATCAACGTCAGCTGGAACACAATCAGAAAGCTAATAGAAATTGTCTCGTCACACCTGTTACTGGAAGTGGTTATCGTGGAAATCTACCCTGGTGTCAAAAATGCAACCAGCATCACACCGGAATGTGCAGGGTTAAATGCACGAAATGTCAGAAAACAGGTCATCAGGCAATTAGCTGCAGGACTAAGGACAGGAAAGGATAACCAACAACAGTAGTATGCCACGGATGTGGTGGAAAAGGGCATTATATGAGTCGATGTCCAAACTACAATGTTAATTGGAAAGCCAAGACCTTTACAAGAAAATGAAGAATCTTTAAAGACGTTGATAGTATCGAGGGAATGGCAACTAGATTTACACAGATGAATAAATTCATGTTGTAGATAAATAAAATCTAGTTTAAAATTTCCTAAGTTGTATCTCTTTCCTGTAATTCACTTCAAGTTATGATGGATGTAACTTAAGTATAACAATAATCTTTCTACCGTATCGAAAAATCTCTCTTGTAATATTTCCATAATAATGATAATCTAAGTTAATTTCAATTTCTGTCTCACATATCAAATGACAATATACTATATTTACTCCATAAAATTTTGATTTATAACATCAACCCTAAATTTTTCTACTTTATTTTTAAAAGAAATTACGTGTTTTACGTGTTATATTATGAAAACAACACGTTGAACACCATCTAAAACAATTTATAGAAATATATGATTGAACCAAACATCACATCATTTGGTCCTCAATTATACATAACTTGATCAACTATGTCTAATTTAGGAAGAATTATGTTATGAAAGGAACAGTGATATTTTCAAATTTTTAAATAACAATGTTCATTCCAAAGTAAAATATAAAGCTAAAATAAACTGTTCATAAAAAATACATTGAACAACCCATAATAAATACCTATCTTATCTTATCACCATTATGATAAGAAATCAACAAAAGTACAAGCAAGAGAACACAAATAATTCACAAAAACTGATAGAAGACTCCAATAGCGAAAATTTTATTAAAATCCATAAAAATTAATACATAAACAAATAATTAGCATCGGAAGTGCTACCGTTACAATTATTACAATATACACCAAGGAATCTTCAATAGGTTGATTCGCTATGACAAATAAGACTCCCACCAACAAAACAATAGCAAGAGCCACCACAGGATGAATCACCTTAATTATGCTGAAAAATAAATATAAACAAAACATTAAAAACAATACTGAGACAAATTCTTAAACATAAAAACACAACGAGTTTTATTCCTTATTCGTTACAAGTACATAGAAACACAACAAGAACTTAATTTAAAACAACCCTAGCTCAAGATTTTACCCCCAGATCTTGTCGACGGTAATGGCTAGGATAGTGAGGGGTACGACGAACATCAAGATCGCGACCAAGAATCCAAAGTATTCATCCGGAACATATGCTAAGTAGATAACAGCAAGGACGACATACACAATTGCTAAGATGGTGATGAGGTGCGGCATTTTGAGATGAAAAATGTGAGGAAAATGGTTGATGGAAGAAGTGGAAATTGGAAGTGGTATATATAGGCTAGAATAGAGCCGTTGGGGTACTATTCCCGACCGTTAGACACTATACACTAGCCGTTATTTCACTATTCATGACCACTATTTTCAATATTCACAACCCTTAAATACGTCAGTTACCTTGTCTTGTCTAGTACAAGTAAATCTAACTGAATCACGTTTCCTTAATTTTAGGAATAACAATCTCTCGACAACCTCTATTCAAAAATTCTTTACACAAGTAATCACATTAAATTTGAATTTCGGGATAAAATTCAGAATGACATGTGGGTACTATAAAACCTCGCAAAAATCTTTATAATTAATAACGATTAATTATATATAAATCTCTGTCATTATTTTAATCACCATTTTTACGGGGAATTTTAAACTTTTCTTAGTATATAAAAATGGTCACGATTACGATATTGCAAAATTCACCAAACGACAAAACAAGTTCTCGACACGATTAACAAAATATTAATAACTCACTAATCCTAATTATAAAACTAATCACAATAAGCAAACGGGCCCTTAATCTTATTCCAGCCCAATGGCTCGTTTACTATTCATCGGCCCAAGACCAAAGCCCACTTTTTCTTTTTATTTTTCAAAACAGTCGACCAACCATGCTCCAAAACGCCTCGAGTATTCCAAATTCTTACACACGACACCTATATATTTTTACACCATCTTGTTTACAACCTAGCCAAATATTAGTGTGTCAAATCCCAAGTTCATTGGACGACGTTTGATACGTTTTTAAAGGGCAAAGTGATTGACGAAAAATCATAGTAATCGATTCATATAATATTCAAAACTTAACCGTTTTGATTTTTGTTTGTTCCTACGAGTTCCAAATAATAATTCTAAGATGAGTTCATGTTTAAATGTCGTTAATGATCAGCTATTTTCATGTGGTACACGATTTCTTCAAGTGTGTCCATAATATATATTTGGTCGACATATATACATGAATCATCAAACCTTCTCCTCAATTCAAGCTCTCACATTCCAATATAATATGTTAAAATCTCATCCTATAAGTCCATTATACTGACATAGCATAGTAATACATGTTTGTTGTGTGATTTGGAACCATACGAATCATCAAAATGAGTTATATATATACTATACATGCATGCATCCATTTCCATCATTTATCATTCACTTTAAAAATTCCTTTCTTCCTAAAAATCACCTCTGAGGTTCCAACAATAATCATACTCACGTATTGGAAGCAAGAAATAGGGTCGGTTTTAATATTCACGTATATTACTTTGGGTATTAGTCGATTTGGTTGTTTCCTTGTGTTTCATTCGTTCCTACTCGTTTCTCCACCACTCTAGAGGTGTAGTAAGTCCTTTTCAACTCATTTGAATCCATTCTACACGTTAAAAGTTTATATGCATCATGTTATATTTAGTGTCGAACGTATATACTTTCATATATATTTTACGTATACATATTTATATATAGTACACAACGAGTGGCTAGCCTCTATCTTGGAAGGCTTAGGAGTAACGATACACACATATCTCACGTTTAAATTTATGTTACATGCATTAACTAGACTCGTTTTGAACCTAGTAACTCATGTACAAAAACGTGAAAACACTTAGAAAATAAACTAAGTCTTTCACCAGTAAATAAAACGTCCTCAGCGCCTAGAAAACAAGGAAATATATCAAAATCTAGTTTAACGAGCACCTGCTATTTTTACACGACTCGATAGACTACCCAGCTAGCTATCATTTTCATTAAGACAACTCGTAAAAATAATCACGTTTAGATCTTCACAATGAGGCAAAGTGAATGGCATAAATCGTTTCTAAAGACTAAACAAAATAGTGAATTGGGCTGTTAAGCCCAATAAGCTGCTTTAAGCACTTTCAAATAAGCTTGATTTTTCACGACTTTAGATATGAAATTAGGACAAGAAAAATGATTATTTTTATGAGCTCAACTCGTCTCACGATAAACGGATTTTAAAATGTTAATGGACCCTAAAAATGGCTCATTAAGGCCCATTAAGTAAGAAAATAAGCTTTGAACCAAATAAGCTGTTGAAATAAGCTTAGAATTTATAAAATAAGCTTCAGAAAATTTTATATAATTTTTCTTATCCTTTTTTTGTAATTTTGGACTAAAAATGTAACGCGACGACACTTAGGAGGACTAAAACTGTCAAGGACTGAAAAGTAGGGACTGAAAATGTAAAAACAGAATCTATAGGATAAAACTTGATATTATTTAATATTCCAAGCTTAGAATGTTATTTTGGACAAGTAGTGGACTATAACTGTAAATTAGATACGAAAAGGACTAACGGTGTAACGCTAACATCGTTAGTATAAAAAGTATAAAAATAGGAAAAGGACAAGGACTAAACATAATCTATTTGATATTCTTATTTTATTTTCTATTTTACGTCAACCATCACGTCATATGCATTTTTATTACGTTTTATCTATATTATTTATTTTTACGTTAATAATATATATAACGATATTCCAAAAGTTAATATTTTTACTTACGATTAAAAATGTAAAACTTCGATGGATATTTTAAATAAAGTATTTTATCATATCATGCATGGCATAATAATTACAATGCACATCATCTATTCATCATAACGAATAAATATTATTCGTTATTCGTTCGTATTTACCAAATAGTATTTGGTTATATTCTCAGATAAATTTATTTATCAGGTTCCGTATCAAAGACGTTTCATTACTGTTTGTATTTTATCAATACCAAATATTCCTGAAATCTATCAAAATAAATGATTTTCCATAAAACTCTATGAACTCACTAACCTTTGTGTTGACAGTTTTAAGCATGTGTATCTCAGGTAATTTAACGGAGCAGGACAGGACACGAAGCGGGCATTTATTACTCTGGTAAATTAAAATGGTGTAAAAATCAAATATGTCATTCTTTTAAGCATTTACATCTTTTAAAAAGATTTTAAATCAAATGGTTCATCTTTTATCAAAAATATTATTTGAATAACAAATAACTTTAAAACGCTTCTTTTAAGCCGTTTTATGTGATTAAAACTTCGATCCTCCCCGTAACACCCAAATTATTTTCCGCTGTGACAAACTTAAATTTGGGGGTGTTACAGGCAGAGTTGTGAAAATCGCGCCTTAGGCGCGCCTAGGCGCTAAATCGCACGAGGCTCTAGCCTTAGGGATTTTTTTGGATCGAGGCTCACGACATGCATGAATCCCACAAAAATCGCGCGACTTGGGGATTTTTGCGCCTTTGCGCCTTGGGGATTTTTGTGCCTCGGAGATGTAACGGGTTTTTGGGCTTTTTTTTTTCTAAATATTAAGATAAGATACACGGGCCGTAAAAGTTATATGCATGGGCCTTTTAAGTCATGGTTAGTATTTTTAGGATTTGTAAATTTGAATTGATTTTATGTTTATTTTATTTATTGAAATTTTATTTAAGAAGTTACTTTGTTTCATTAAGTATTTTCTTTATGACATATTATCATGAAAATGTAGCATTGTGCCTTGAATATTAATACGTTGCTTGCTTGATATTTTGGGTTAAATTGTGAGCTTTGTTAGATGTAAGTCTACAAGTGTAGGATACAAGGATATTTAGTCTGAGATGGATTTTAAAATCTATATGTCATCGAACCAAAGAGTTGATCCGTTTGAGAAGTGACAAATGATACATTTTAATCTTTATAATGGCAATATGTGTCATGTATTAGTATTTTAATGGTATTTTGTGTTATTTAACCTACATAAATGGTCAAATATGTTATAAAAACCTTAACGTATTTAGTGCGCCTTGCATTCATGAATCCCGCACCTTAGAATGCGCCTCGACTCGAGGCTCTTTGCCCCCCTTTGCGCCTTAGTGCGCCTTGAGCCTTTCAAAACTATGGTTACAGGTTTACACCTAAGGCTTGTTTTTATGAACTAAAATCTTGACGAAGGTTTAACTTGTAGAAACAATAGATTAGATCACCATCTAATTATCTCAACCAACATGTTATCAAAAGTTATCATAATCATGTGTGTCGTTAAGTAGAAAACTAGTCTAAACAAGTGTAGTTTTTAATTTATTGAATTTGCTTATTATCTTATTTGCGTACATTAGAGATTTACTTTTAGAGTTATATTTCGATTCACTCATAAATCCCTGCGAACGATCCCGACTTACCATCATATCTTGCTATAACGGACGAGTACACTTGCTCGTATGTGTTGTTTCTAGATTTGGTAACTCATCCTTATAAATTTAAAACTTGCACTAACAAATAGCACATCAGTGGAGTAGTTTGTGTGGGTGAAATTGGTTGGGGTGTAGGTGGGTGGGATTCGGGTGATGGTGGGTGGTGTTCAGGTGACCTCTGAATATGAGCATGCTCTTCAGTATCTTGAGGTGGAGCAACATATGGTTGAGATGGACCTGCACTTTCATTAGTACCAACAGATAACATAGAAGGCAACAAAGGCCTTGGTACCCCCTAAAACCCCTTTTCATGTTATTAAAAAAATTTCTTAAAGGGCACAGCTAAATAAGGGTGTTTGCTTTCTGTTTGAATATCTAAAACCATTTGTAGAAAGCGTGGGTACATCAAAAACTTTGTTTTGCTCTTAGAATTTGCAACCATTCTATCAAAAATTAATTTTGAAAAGTTATAAATTCTATCAGTGGGTCTGTGGCGAGGACATGAATGTCCTCGCCAAAAGTTCGTCCCATGTTCTTATTTTCTTGTAGTGCATGTTGAGAAATGGGAACTTAAAGATTGAAGATTATATCAGGGTATGTTTGGTAGATAGGTATGGGAATCAGGGTATGGGTATGATAGTGATAGTGTGTGTTTTGTGGATAGGTATGGGAATCAGGGTACGGGTATGATAGTGATAGTGTGTGTTTGGTTCCCACATTTTTAATTTTACCGTAGCGTCCATCCGATCGGATTCACTTCCAACCGATCGGTTTCTCACATTTTTAATTTTACCGTAGCGTCCATCCGATCGGTTTGGTTCCCAACCGATTCGGATTGATTTTTCTGTTTTTATTTTTTATTTTTCTTGTTATTTTGTTTAGGTAATTAACTCGATTCTCTTGATAGTTGTATGAATACTCGTTCTACTACTAAAAAGCTTAGTACACCTTTATCCGATCCCGAAAGTTTGTTTCGTAAGAAGAGATCTTCAACTATTCTTAATTGGTTTGATAATCTTTCCGAAGAACACCCAATTTTTAATCTTTTTGAACCAATACCCATGGCTGACGATTTACCCATGTGGGCCGCCAATAGAACCGTAGCACCCACTCCTGGAGCTGCTATTGTTGTCGCCGACCTTGGTGAAAACTTTACCGTTAAAGGTCACCATCTTTCTATGATCAAAGACCGTCAATTCGATGGCCGTTCGCGGGCCGATCCGCATAAACACATTGCTGAATTCATTGAAATTTGTGGCATGTTTCGTTATGGAGACACTAATGTCGATGCTATCAAGCTCAAACTTTTTCCATCATCACTCGCCGGAGATGCCAAAGTATGGTATAACGAATTAACCCCAGGAACTATTAATACTTGGGAGGAGATGAGGCAAGCTTTTGTAATCCGATTCTTTCCACCTGCCATGTATGATAGACTATTGGGAGAAATCCGTGCTTTTTCACAAAATCCTAATGAATCTCTTGTTGAAGCTTGGCTTCACATGAAAGATTTGCTTCGAAGTTGTCATGGTCATAATTTAGGACGAGGAACAATAATCTAAATCTTTTATCATGGTCTTGATGAAGCATATCAAGCAATCCTTGATGCCGGAGGAATTTTCCTTTACAAAACACCCAACGAGGCATATCAACTTCTTGAAGATCGAGTACTTCTTAAACTCGATTGGTCAAAAGATTCCAAAACCAAACCCATACGGAAAACCGTTGCTTTTGCCGAAAGTTCAGATAATTCAAAACTCATGGACAAAATAGAAGCCTTGTCTTCTAAAATGGACTCGCAATACAAAGATATAAAAGGAGAAATGAAAGAAATGCGAGATGGCTATAATAATTTTGGAGGAAATCACACATCATCCGAGTGTGATGACCAACCTATGAATAGACCCAACGAAGGGGAAGCCAATTATGTCCAAGGAGGATATCGTGGAGGAGGTTTTCGTGGTAATTATTACGGAAGAAGTTCTGGAAATTGGCAAGATCGCCAACAAAGGGATAATAACCGTGATTTTCAACCCCTAACAGACAATCCAAACCCAACAAATTCAGATAAAAAGGAAGAATCTGATTTCGAAAAAATGATGCGAGAATTCGTAAATGCTCAAAGAACCACAAATGAGTTTGTAAAAACCCAATTTTTCAATCTCAAAACCAAAGTTGAGCAAGGTCAGAAAAATCATCAAGCTTCTATCCAGGATCTTGAACAAAAAATTGGTAGACTTTCTGATCAATTTTCTTCTCGAATTCCTGATACATTACCAAGTAACACCCAATCCAATCCAAAACCATCTGGATCAAACGATAAGAATTATCGTCCACCACAAAACAGAAATGAGCATATCAATGATGTATTCACTCGAAGTGGTCTCTCATATGATCCACCACCCATTCCTACCGATAATACTCTTATTCAAAATGAGGAAGAAGAAGCTGAAGAAGAAGCAGTTGAAGAAGAACCAACCCAAAAACCAACCGTTCCACTAATAAAGCCTTATACACCGAAAATACCATATCCACAAGCCATAAGAAAAGGGAAAAGAGAGGAGCGAAATAAGAAGTTTTTAGAGATGATCAATGAAGTTAGAATTAACGTACCCCTCGTTGATGTTCTAGCTGGAATGCTCAATTATGGGAAATTTTTGAAAGAACTTCTTAATAATCGAAACAAGTTAGAACAAATTTCCGCTACCGTTCTTAATGAAGAATGCTCTGCTATAATTCAAAACAAAATTCCACCAAAACTTGGAGATCTCGGAAGTTTTCTTATACCATGTACATTAGGAAACAACATCACATGTGATGCTTTAGCCGATTTAGGTGCAAGTATCAATTTGATGCCCTATTCGTTGTATTCTAAACTTTCAATCAATACATTGAAACCTACTAAGATGAGTATAAGATTTGCCAACCATACATACCAATATCCTGTTGGGGTTGCTGAAAATATGCTTGTTCAAGTTGGTAAATTTGTTTTTCCTATGGATTTTGTCATCTTAGAAATGGAAGAAGATAGTCGAGTACCCTTAATCTTAGGAAGACCTTTCTTAAACACTGCTGATGCAATGATTAAAGTTAAAGGTAAAGAACTTAATCTTGGAGTAGGAGAAGATCGAATCACATTCTTAATCGATAAAGCAATGAAATATCCAAATTCCAGTGATGACACATGCTATAACATCGATGCAATTGATGAAGTCACTGAAGAAGAATTGGATGCATTACTTGACGATTCAAAACCATTCATGACTACTTCAGAAAAGATTAGTGAAACAGATTCTGATAAAGAATTTGAGGAATTCATGGAAATAAAATTAGAAGAAGAGGAAGAAGAGAAATTTGAAGATATCACTGAGAAAGATCAATTGAAAATCAAATCATCTCTAGAAGAACCACCCACTGATTTGGAACTCAAAACCCTTCCCAAAAATCTCGAATATGCTTACTTAGAAGAAAATTCACTTCTTCCAGTAGTCATATCGTCGTTGCTCGAAACAAATCAAAAAGAAAGACTCGTTTATGTTCTTAGGAAGCATAAACGCGCTTTTGCGTGGAAAACTTCTGATATTCCAGGAATTAGTCCAGATTTTTGCAAACACAAAATCAATTGTGAAGATGTACTAAACCCGTTGTAGAAAGACAACGTCGACTCAACCCGAATATGAAAGAGGTTGTTAAGAAGGAAATCATTAAACTTCTTGACGCAGGAATTATTTATCCTATCGAGGATAGCCCATGGGTGAGTCCAGTTCATTGTGTTCCAAAGAAAGGAGGAATGACTGTAGTGACAAACGAAAGGAATGAATTAGTTCCTACTAGAACTGTCACTGGATGGCGAGTATGTATTGATTACAGAAAACTTAACAAAGCCACCAGGAAAGATCATTTTCCTTTACCCTTCATGGATCAGATGCTCGAAAGATTAGCAGGAAACAAATACTTTTGCTTCCTTGATGGTTTTTTGGGATATTTCCAAATTCTTATCGATCCAGCCGATCAAGAGAAAACCACATTTACATGTCCTTTTGGAACCTACGCTTACCGGCGTATGCCTTTTGGTCTATGTAATGCACCTGCAACTTTTCAAAGGTGTATGATCGAAATATTTCAAGACATGCTTGAAACATCTATGGAAGTTTTCATGGATGACTTTTCAGTTTTTGGTGATTCTTTTGAAACTTGTCTTTCCAATCTCGATAAAATGCTTGAGAGATGTGAAGTTGCACTTCTAGTACTTAATTGGGAAAAATGTCATTTCATGGTAACTGAAGGAATTGTGTTAGGACACAAGATATCAAGTTCAGGGATGAAAGTAGACAAAGCTAAAATAGATGTTATCACCAAATTACCACCACCAACTAACGTTAAAGCTGTTAGAAGTTTTCTAGGACATGCTGGCTTTTACCGCCGATTTATCAAAGATTTGTCAAAAATATCACGTCCTATGACTAAACTTTTAAAAAAGGATTCTCTATTTGATTTCAATGCTGACTGCATTAAAGCTTTTGAAACATTGAAAAGTCAATTGACTAGTGCCCTAATTATGGTTGCACCTAATTGGTCACTACCATTTGAAATCATGTGTGATGCAAGCGATTTCGCTGTTGGAGCTGTTTTAGGATAACGTGAAGGAAAACATTTTCGTCCTATTTACTTTGCTAGTAAAACACTCAACAATGCTCAACAAAACTATACGGTTACGGAGAAAGAATTATTAGCCATAGTTTTTGCATTCGACAAATTCAGATCTTATCTTGTGCTTTCAAAAACGATAATTTTTACCGATCATTCCGCACTCAAATATCTGTTTACCGAACAAGATGCAAAACCACGTCTTATCAGATGGATTTTATTACTGCAAGAATTTGATATCGAAATAAAAGACAAGAAATGAGCAGAGAATCTTGCAGCAGATCATTTATCACGTCTCGAGAATCCGAATTTGGAAGAATTAAAAGAAAATGAAATTAATGATTATTTTCTAGAAGAAACTCTCATGACGATAGATAAAGATGATGATGAGGAAATACCATGGTTTGCAAATTATGCAAATTATCTTGCAGGAGATATTCTTAAAAAAGGGATGAGTCACTACCAACGTAGTAAGTTCTTTTTAGAACTAAAACACTATTATTGGGTGAAACCTTACCTTTTTAAGATGTGCAAGGATGGAATGATACGAAGATGTGTTTCGGGTGCCGAAACAAGAAAAATTCTTGATGAATGTCATCATGGCCCAACTGGGGGACATTATGGTCCTTCCACTACAGCTAGAAAAGTTTTTGATGCTGGATTCTATTGGCCTACAATTTTCAAAGAAGCGTATACTCTTGTTCAAAACTGTGATGCTTGCCAAAAATCCGGTAACCTTTCTCGAAGAGACGAAATGCCTCAAAAGAGCATTTAAGTCTGTGAAATATTCGACATTTGGGGAATTGATTTTATGGGACCTTTACCTAAATCACACAAATACGAATATATTCTCGTTGCAATCGATTATGTTTCCAAATGGGTTGAAGCTGAAGCTCTTCCTACTAACGATGCACGAGTTGTTGTCAACTTTCTCAAAAAGCTTTTTGCTCGTTATGGAATTCCTAAAGCTTTAATAAGTGATAGAGGATCCCAATTCTGTAATAAGCAAATGGAGAAAGTAATGAAACGATATGGAGTTCATCATTGTTTTGCTACAGCTTATCATCCACAAACTAGTGGTCAAGTCGAAAATACCAATAGAGCTATAAAAAGAATACTTGAAAAAACGGTTAAAGACAATCATTTCGTTTGGTCAAGGAAATTAGACGACGCTCTATGGGCATTTCGTACGGCATATAAAACACCAATTGGTACGACACCATACATACTCTTGTATGGGAAAACATGTCATCTACCGTTCGAACTTGAACACCGTGCTTACTGGGCGTTAAGAAGCTGTAATCCTGATTTAAAAATAGCTGGAGAAAAGAGATTTTTGCAATTACATGAACTTGATGAGTTAAGACTTCAAGCTTATGAAAACTCCAAGCTATATAAAGCAAGAACCAAAGCATATCACGATAGAAAGCTGAGAATTCGAAAACAATTCAAAGCTGGAGATAAAGTTCTGCTTTTCAATATGAAGTACAAGTTTAAAGCTCCAAAACTCAAGCCAAAATGGTTTGGACCATATGTAGTGAAACATAGATTTCCATCAGGTTATGTTGAACTTTATGACAAACATGGTGGAAGTTTCATTGTAAATGGGCACCGAATTAAACTCTATTATGATAGGGAGCAATTAAACGTGATTTCTAATGAAGAAATTTCATCAGAATTTGAATATGAAGCTATCACATTCATGGATCCACACAAGGAAATGGTTCCTTGGACACACAATAATGGTTTTATCTATGATGCTCTTCCTAGAGCATGGGAAAATGTTAAATTGGAAAACATAGATGAAACAGGAGAGGGAATTGCGATAGGAAATGTGTTGTATATCCCTAAAAGGAAACATAACACTAAAACTTCATAATCTATTTCGAAGTTTGAGTCCGGCTGAGGACTCGTTAATAAAACAAGCGCTTCTCGGGAGGCAACCCGTGTGTTTTATTTTTATTTCTGTTTTTGATTTATTTTAATTTTCAGTATTTATACCCCAAAGTTTTACCACTTGGTCGAACTTAAGTGTGGGGGTGTGCCACTAATTTGAATAAAACTGCAATGCTTTTTGTTTGTTTGTTTTTGTTTCTAATAATGCAGGTGTTGATTGCAAGAAACAGAAGATTGGATAACACCGGATATCATGGTTTATTTTCTCATTTTCCCTACTTTCATACTTTTTCGTTTATCACATTGAGGACAATGTTTAACTTAAGTGTGTGTGTGTGTGGGGGGGGGGGGTGAGTAGGTAAAATAAGAAATTAAGTCTAATATCGATTTAATTTTTAAATTTTGTTTGTCCTTATGATCTAGTTGTTTTCACGCTTTTAGGAATAATTTATTAGAATAACTGGATCTATCCACTGGTGAAATTAGTAATTTTTGAAAAATTTGAGATGTGTCCCGATTAATATTGCAATCCATTTCTGGGATCGATAACATTTGCTTGCACATATTATAACCCTTTCCACTAAATTGTGAGGATTTGAGCCTATTTCATATCTAGCATACATCTTTTATGCTTGAATCTTTTGTTATGAGTGTGCCGGTGATTTTATTTATTCTAGAACTTGTACTTGTAAATCATTACGAGACCGTTGTGAGATTACATTTTTGTAATATAAGTATACATACGTGATAAGAGGTAACCTTAGGATTTTAACCAAATAGCCTTCATTATTGATTTTTAGTCACATTGATTAGTTAATTTCCAATTTTTAACCCTTTTGTTAGCGTTCATTTTTAGCGCTAGATACCCTTAGTTACACCCTTTGAGCCATCCTTTTCATTTTGTTAAATCCAGAAAAATACAAAAATATTTTACACTTTAAACCTTAGCCTAACCCTTGTCAAAGTCTAAATGGTGGGTTGCTAGTTGCTTGGTTGTTGGATAATTTCTGATGATTATTAGTTAGCCACACTTCACCAATTATGTGTGTGCCATTCCGACAAAGACGGAGACTGCAGCTTCTTATTTGTATTGTTGTGGTAATGCTTATGCAAAGTGTGGGGGAATTTTTAGTTTGTCTGAGTTTAAAAAAAAATAATAAAAAAAAAAAGTCATCGCAACTATAAGGTGACAATTATAGCAAATGTGCTATATATGAGAATAAAGAAAATTTTGTGATATGTTGTTAGCCAATGTGCTACGTATGAAGAATATTTTTATGGCGAATCGATGTATCGTTATTTGAAGAAGAGGAAGATTGTAACTATAATCATTTACGGGTTCGTGGTTTGTTTGGTGACTAGCAACAATGAGACTTAGACTTTATTTTATTTTTCTTTTAAAACCAATTTCATAAATATTCCCATGCCTTATCCCTACCCTTACCAAATTACTTTATCTATCCGGATATAGTAATGGATTTGTAAGAATGTCAAGTGCAAGAATATTGTAGTGACCATCCGGTTTTTGAGTAATCAAGAACTCGCGCCAGTAATCTATTGTGTTTTTGTATGAGATGTTTAAACATAAGCCTGGTACAACCCAAAGCCTTACATTACAGCCCAAATAAAAGACCTCTTTGATATGTAGACTTGGTGCTTACGCCATTGCGGTGTAGTTTTGTTTCTTGTACAAGCCTATGGTAATAATTAGATCATAACTGAGCAATGAGTGTGATTTCTCTTATATATACTCCACTTCTTAAATAAGTGAGTGATTGAGTGAATTATACTTCATTCCTTTTTCGTGAGGTGTTTAGAAATGTTAATCAAGCAAGAAAATCATTGGGTATTGTCAAACATCTCGATTTTTCACCATTCAAGCTTAAAAAGGATGAATCTTATCTTGTACTTGTACTTGGTGGATTTGCATTACATTTTTCTAATCATTTTTGGTTACCATGTGGATATTTAGTTTTCTTCTAGATTTGCTTGAGGACAAGCAAAGTTTAAGTGTGGGGGATTTGATAACGCTCAAAGTTAACATGTTTTTATAAGCGTTATTAGTGTTTTTGTGTATGTTATTTGGTTGTTTTTATATGCTTTTGCCACTAAATCGTATCAAAGTATGTTTTTGTAGCATATGTAGCCAAATGCAGGAAAAATAGAGAAAAAGTGAAGAAAATGAAGTATACGCGATTACACGAAGATTCCCGAGCTCAAAAGTCCAATCTATGAAGTAATTCATATGAGAACCTAAGTTTTGTCATCTCAAAGTTCCAAGTTCAGAAGTTAATCAAGTTTGGATAGTGCATAAAGAACTACACAAGGAAAAGTCAATGTCCAAAGAAGTCAGGATTTACCATCCGATCGTTTAGAGTTTAACCAATCGGATTGCCATTATGACCTTTCTCCATCCGATCGGTATCAACCCGCAACCGATCGGATGGCCACTTCTGCATGTTTTTGCCAACTTTTGTGCACGAATCTTGGTCTTTTGTCCCATGGTTCTAGGCCCTTCTTAGTGTCTTACTGTCCAAGTTCAAGCATTTAAGTCCCTATTTATTACCAAGAGTGTTGGACAAGCCTATAAGGACCACAAAAGTGCATAACTCAACACATCATTGAAGATACCATTTACTCTCATTACTACACACAATTATTATCATCTTCTAGCTCTCTAAGGAGGAAAACGTGCAGAAAGAACCAGGAACTTTGGAGGACCAAGGAAGCAACATTTGGAGTCCGAAAATATCAAGAAATCATCACCAATACTTAGGTTATCAATACCTTGTCATTTGTTATCAATTTTAAAGCATTGTAAGACTTATAACCATGGATTCTAATGTTAAATATTCTGAGTTTATTTGCATGTTTGCTATGAGCGGCTAGTAATCTTTTTACACTTGTTTTGATGATGTTTTATACTTAGTGATAGTGATGATTGTGATAACATGTTTTAATTCAATTTCAAGTCAATCCTAAGAACCAATTATATCTTAAGTTTCATTGTGACATTTGTTTAGCCAAGGTTAACTATTTGATAATAGTTTCAAAGGTCGAAAGATTTGTTATTACTCAACTAGTTATAATCATTTGTCTATGAATGATTGTTTTTCACCATAATTATTCTTGACTAAACAAAGAAACAAGAAGTATGATTGTAATGAGAATGCTTTTATAACATCAAATCGGATTGTTTGTAAACCTTTAGTAGGACGAAAGTTTAAATGTTTATAAACAATTGTGACCTTTTTGTCTATGAAGAGGTTACCTTTTGTATTGACCATTTCTTAAGAGTATTTGATTTGTAATAAAAGTTTGTCTTGTGTTTAAGATATCCACCATACCTTATGAACCTTGGATAGATCTTGAATTGATTGGTTTACACCTAAGGCTTGTTTTTATGAACTAAAATCTTGACGAAGGTTTAACTTGTAGAAACAATAGATTAGATCACCATCTAATTATCTCAACCAACATGTTATCAAAAGTTATCATAATCATGTGTGTCGTTAAGTAGAAAACTAGTCTAAACAAGTGTAGTTTTTAATTTATTGAATTTGCTTATTATCTTATTTGCGTACATTAGAGATTTACTTTTAGAGTTATATTTCGATTCACTCACAAATCCCTGCGAACGATCCCGACTTACCATCATATCTTGCTATAACGGACGAGTACACTTGCTCGTATGTGTTGTTTCTAGATTTGGTAACTCATCCTTATAAATTTAAAACTTGCACTAACAAATAGCACATCAGTGGAGTAGTTTGTGTGGGTGAAATTGGTTGGGGTGTAGGTGGGTGGGATTCGGGTGATGGTGGGTGGTGTTCAGGTGAGCTTTGAATATGAGCATGCTCTTCAGTATCTTGAGGTGGAGCAACATATGGTTGAGATGGACCTGCACTTTCATTAGTACCAACAGATAACATAGAAGGCAACAAAGGCCTTGGTACCCCCTAAAACGCCTTTTCATGTTATTAAAAAAAATTTCTTAAAGGACACAGCTAAATAAGGGTGTTTGCTTTCTGTTTGAATATCTAAAACCATTTGTAGAAAGCGTGGGTACATCAAAAACTTTGTTTTGCTCTTAGAATTTGCAACCATTCCATCAAAAATCAATTTTGAAATGTTATAAATTCTATCAGTGGGTCTGTGGCGAGGACATGAATGTCCTCGCCAAAAGTTCGTCCCATGTTCTTATTTTCTTGTAGTGCATGTTGAGAAATGGGAACTTAAAGATTGAAGATTATATCAGGGTATGTGTGGTAGATAGGTATGGGTATGATAGTGATAGTGTGTGTTTTGTGGATAGGTATGGGAATCAGGGTACGGGTATGATAGTGATAGTGTGTGTTTGGTAATGGGTTTTTAAAATAGAAATCATACCCTTGAAAATGGGTATCCATAAAACCCACCATTTTCCTTGGGTATGGCAAATCCATTCCATTTTTATCTTTATTTTTATTTTTATTTTTATTTTTTTAATCTTTTAATAGATTATCACTTTATTACATACATAATCGTCATATTAAAATATGTCATTTCATTAGCCTTTTTTCTTTATACGTGAAAACATCGGGTATTTATACATATAATTGTTCTATTTTGTGTGACTCTTTTGGTCATATTATAGTTACACGATACATATGAGTTGCACATTTTTTGTTGCACCATATGTATTGATTCTAAAGAAGGTTGTATCTTTTTTTATAAAAAAAATATTTGTTGTAATCCAATAATTATTTCTAAAGTTCAAACACATGTGAAAGTATTTGTTGTACGAAATATTAAAAAACTTTAATGGATATATAGCCTTATAAACATTAAAGTAAAAGTTGAATTTTACATATTAAAAAAAGAAAAAGAAAAAAGAAAAATAGAGTTTAAACATGATATACGAACCCAAATTTCTAACAATAACCAAACAATAGTATTGAGATAATCATGCCCATTCCCATTCAATCAAATAATCAAAAGTTCAAAACTATACCCATAGTGATTCCTAATAACCAACCAAACGCCACCATAATAAAAATAGGAAATTACAACTTGCATTAGAAAACTTCCATGATCGAGAAATCGTTGTTGTTTAGTCCAGAATAAGATTGAAGCTAGTCGTAATCGAAATCATTGCACTTGTATATCCACACATAATCGTGTCTACATACGACCAAATTTGAAGAAAAAAATGGCCAGTAAACTAATCTTCTTATCCTTGTGTAAAAGTCTTTGTCAATACAGCATATGTGATAACACATAATATCATAATCCACGACGAGATAGTTTTGATAATACTTATTGTCCAGTTATACAAATGATATGATCTTTGACTCAAATTGCATTTAATGATCTTTCAGAATTAATAATACAGTACTTGATTCACAGTCGGGGGCAGACCTACAACCAAACAAGGGTATACACGTACATACCCTCTTGAAGCCGTAAATATAGTGTAAAAAAATAAAAACTGGAGGTTTATGTAATCATTTTACCTTTGGTACTTACGATGAAAGATGAGGGAATTAATGGTGCAAACTCAAAGATTTCTTCAAATTAACCAAGCGATTAAATGAAATTTGAATCAAAAGAAAAAAAAAATAGAGAAGAATAAGCTCAAGTACAAATAAATTGAAAAAGAAGAAGAAAGAGGTAAAAAGAAGTTAAGGGGAGACAAAAAGTAATAATTACTGGTACTACTTCTGTAAATTACATATTCACGTGTAATTATGTAAGATATGCACCAAAAAACTAATGCAATATTTACTATTTGATATTTATAGTTTAAATAAATATTTGATCTTAGAGCGTCAGGTATCATAATGATGCGTGAAATTGCGCTCTCGCAAAAGGTTTTACTTCTCAAGGGATCTTTAGAAGCTTGCAATCCACACCAGGCAGTGTACCTGACCGTTGTAGTATAGTATAGTGGCAAGTACCGGGGGATTGATCGTTCAACTCAAAGAATAGTGTTCACTAGGGTTAAAACTTAATTAAACTAGGTCTAGAGATGAGGGATGATTCTTTTTGTATTTTTATATTTTATGGAAAGCAAGTAAAAATCTCAAGTTTTGAAGGAGTGGGTGTAATTAGTTGCTAATCAACTAACCTAAATAACTACAGATGCAATCAAAATAAAATAAAATGAACTTAAACTAAATGTGGCGAAAACAATAATAAGAGAAAATTTGTTCACTTAGATTTCACTACTCCCTAGCTATCTTTTACCGGTTGATTAGTTTGTTACAATTTCATGGATGACATGTTATATTCCTTAATACTATTCGTAGGGCTGTGTACGATCTTCCCTAACTCTATAAGCTTCTACCTCTTCCTATGTCGAGCCGACTACTAGCTTCTAACATGGCCTCATTAGTAGTTACGTATGCATTAAATATAACCAGTATATTGTAGTACACCTCGAATCATGTTTCTTAAGAAGTTCAAGCAAGTTACCAATTGGAAGTCTGCCAGTTTTCTTAAGCCTAACATCGAAATCATTCATCCACAACAATTATAAACAAACAACCAACCAATAATCAATATCTAAGTTTCATTACATCTAAGCAAACACAAAGAAAACCTAGCCTAGCATGTTAAAGAGAAGACAAGCATAAGATATAATCAAACAACACATAGACATATTGAATGATTTGTTGAAAGACTTATCTTCAATTAAGCATGGATGAAATATGGGTTTGAAACCCTCAAAATTGCAGTAAAATTCGTTTAGAGTTTTCTCCCTTCAAAGTTGCACACAATGAATGAAAACTAGAAAAGTATATATATATTTTACACTCTGACGGTGTCAAGAGTAGGGTCTGACGCCGTCAACTCGCAGCCAAAATAATACTCCTATTGGCTAGATCCACTTCTGACGCCGTCACTCTTTGTATTCTCTGGACCGTCTCTCTTTGTGATAATACGTGAGGGCCTTGGCGACCTAAAGGGTGACGCCGTCACGACTCCTTTGGAAAACTCTCTGGCGCGTCACGTGTATTTGATTTATCCACATCTTTGTCCACTCTTGACGCCGTCACTAGTAATCCTTGACGCCGTCAGGTACAATTTTCAGCCTGATTTTGAGACTTTGTCGTTTTCTTCACTTTTTCGCTCCAAAAACGTCCAAAATGCTTCCTTTTGCAAATTTCCTCTCAAAAGTACCTAAAATGACAAAAGGAACGATTTAGGGCAATATTTGATCAAATAATCTCGACTTTAGCCTTAAATGACCCCCCAAAAGCGGTACACTTTTCGTCTCATCAAATACCGTTAGGTGTTAGTTAACACTAATATAAAAGTAATTGCAACAAATAATCGTTCCACTTCAACAAAAAACAAGCACGGAAATTATACACTAGAACCTCACAAATAGTGTTTAGATACTAACATCTCTCGGGTGTAATAAAGTATATATCACAATATGGAAATGGAAAACATCACTTACTACCTGTCATAGCAAATAGATTACCATAGGCTTAGGAAAGGATCAAACCTCCACCACTTGGCGTAAGCACCTATGATAAACTATCAAAGAGGTCTTTTAAAAGGGTTGTAACGTGAGGTGTAGGGATATGATAAAAACGGTTTTGTTGGATAAAAGCAATGTTTACTGGTGGCGAGTTAATTATCTTGGTCAATGATGAGTGTGTAAATACTCATCATTTTTATCTCATCTGGACTGTCAAAACATCCAAAAACACTCAAATATGCATCAAAATACTGAAAATATCCCAGGATTTTGTTTTATATGTTTCAGATGCAAAATGTTTAAAAACAAATGAAAAATGAACAAAGTTTGCATAATTGGCAGTTTCAGTCCCTCAACTTTCAAAACTTGTCAAATCTAGTCCTTGGTTATTCAAAAACATGAAAAAGTCACCAAAGGTCCTTTTGAATCACAAATAAACATATTTAGTCCTTTGGTGTGAAATTTCATAAAATTACAATGTTAATCCCTCAACTTTGCAAAATTGAAAAAAATGGTCCCTGGGATGTCAAAACTTTTGAATAAATCAATTTTTGTCCTTGTGCTACTCATCTCTGGCAGGAATGGTCCTTGAAGTGGAAAATTTAGAAAAATTACATGTTTGGTCCCTGGAGTTTAAAAAGTTGGCAAATTTAGTCCCTGGGTGTTCAAAAGTGGAAAAAGGGAGTTGTGGTCCTTTGGTTATTCAAATATGGCAAGAATGGTCCCTGATATATCTTTGGAAGAATGCCAAACTCAGCCCCTCAAAAATCCAAAAATTGCAAAAATGGTCCTTGTGATAACTTACATACCAACCGGACCCTTATTATTATTAAACACCCAAAACCAAATCCAATCCAACAAACAAACACCACCAAGCCCAAAACCCTTTCCTTGGCCCAATCCCTAAAAACCGTTCCAAATAATACAAACGGGGTCAAACAATCAAACATACACCCTCACCCCTTCCCTCTCACCCCACTCCACTTGCAGCCATCACCTCAGTCATCCCATCACCTCTCCCACCATCTCTATCGCCCAAACCACTACCCACCTAACAATCCAAACAACATTAAATGCCCCCTCTACACACGCAAACAGAGAAAATTGTTCTGTTTCTCCTTTTCCCGCCAAAAAGATCCAAGGGCTGAGATTAAGTCTCAGTCATCCAATGGCCAAGAAAAGAAGTGGGAAATGATCAGAGGGTGTCCACAAACCCTATTCTTCAACTATAAAAAGGAGAGAAACATTGAAGACAAAGGAGTAATATAATTTTAGTTTAATCATGTCGTTTAAATTGTAGCTTCTTATTTCAGTTAAAACTCAAGCTTTTAAGCATTGTACTAGTGTATTCAAGTGTAATCTCAACTGTTTCATTAATCAATTTCAAGTTTTAGTATCAATCTCAGTATATGCCATTTTCAGTTTTATTTCAAATTTCTCAAAAAGCTTTATTGTTGTTGCTGTTTAATTATATGGACTCATAGGTACATGTAAGCTCCCAGAAAGCTTATTAAAGCTTTTAGAAACTTTAAAAGCAGTATAGGTTCAGGAAAATCAAAAACACAAAAAAATAGAAAAAATAAAGAAAAATCAAAAATTGGAGATGATGAAGATAATTAAGCTGGAGCAGGGTAAATCATGGATGGCCCTGGGTTAGAGGTTTTGTGGAAAACCATTAGGAAGTTCACTTTGGTCCTTGTTCTTGGTTCTCAGCTTGGATAAGCACTCTTGTAAGGAATTTTCTTTGTTTTTCTATTTCTACTATTCATAGCTTAATAACTGTTCATTTATGCTTATTTATGCTTGTTAGTTCATATTAGATTGATGTGAATCAGTTTCATGGTGTAATTTTGTCCAATCCTTTGAAAATCATAAAAATAGTTGCATAAGGTAGTGTTTGGATATCTCTATTTCACTGTGTTAAGAAAGGATTGGTTGGTCACTTTTTCTTGAAACATGTTCAACTAGTTCATAATAAGACAGATAAACCACAAAAACTTGCTTTTGTTCTATAAAAAGTCAAAATACCTTTTGATTTAATCTCACTTGTTATTTGTTAAAGGTTTTAAGTTCAAATCTCATCAAATCATTTCACAAGTAATTGTTTTAGCTTAATTTAGTCTTATTATAGCCTAATATATCGTAATCAGTGCTTAAATCAAGGTAGAGTTTCACAAAAGTCAACTTAGCTCATCAAATTAAAAGTCAAAATTCCTTAAATTTTCAGAAAACCCATTTTTTGTGGGATTTTTCTAGAATTTTGTGGAGTGATTCAGGTCTTAAACTTTTTATAGGTTAAAGTCTATCACCTAAGATACAATAATTTGTGTTCAGCTTATTTTTGGGATTTTTATTGTAGCTTGTGCAAGTGCTTATTTAGCATTGCAGGGCAAGTACATGCCCTGTGCACCAGGCCTTTGGCCAATTTTCCTTGGCCTTGTGTGACTTCACCAGTGGACCCCACACCCTGCCCTTGGCTTATTTTGTAGCTTATCAGTCCACATTTTCAGACCTAGGTTTAGTTTGGGGTTTAGCTTATTGTATCATAGCTTATTGGACCCTCCTTTTAGCCTGTTCTCAGAAACCTACACAGACTTACTCAGTGTTTGACCCCAAGTTCCAAGTCTCACCCTAGCCTCTAAAATAAGCCATAAGCCTAGCTTATTGGCTTATTCCAGAGTTGACCAGGTCAACTTAAAGGATCAAAGCTTACTTTGGACCCCCTTTCACTTCTATGGACCCCACAGAGGTCCAAAAGTCCTTGTATAAGGCATGTTTTTGCCTTGTAGTTTGTTAAGTGCTTATTTGGCTTTCAATAGCTTATTTAGTGTACTTATATGTTTCATTTGGTTTGTTTCTAGTTGATATCTATCTGTTTTGGCTTATTTGTCCATTTGATAGCTTTTTCAAAAATCCACAAGTCCTAATAAGCTATAAACTCAACTGTTAAGCATACGGGGGTGTACATAGCTTATTAATAAGCTAAAGCAAAAGTATTCTCACAAAAGTTGTTTGTTTTTAGTTAATAATCAGTTTTCAAAAAGAAAAACCAACAAAAAACAACTTTAAAATTAGTGAGAGCTTCTATTTAATAGGATTTATCTTTTTAATTTTTCTTTTTAGCTTATTATTAAGCATTTCATCATTTTTATATTTTTCTTAATTTCCTTTTATATTAACGTATTTTCAGTAATTTTTCTAGATTCTTCTCTTTTAATTTAGTATTTATTAGAATTAATACTAGTTTAATTAAATAAATAAGTAATATAAGTAATTAAATAATTTTATTAATTTTTAATTAACAACAGTACCTTTTTAAAATTTTCCTAGGTTTTATAAATCATTAAGTATTTTTAGAAAATAGTCTCTTAATTACTACTTTTTATTTTCTAATTTTCTTAATTAATCTAGTTAAATTAGATATTAATTAATAAATAAGTAAATAATTAGTAAAATAGCCTAAATATAATTTTTATAAGCTTTTTATAATTGTTTAGGATTCCTGAGATGGTGAATTAGTTTTATAAATTTTCACAGAATTTTCTAAGTCATTTTGCTATTTTTAGTCATTTAAATTAGTTTAAATAGTTTAATTAATATAATTAGTATTTAATTAATAAAAAATCCAAAAAAAGACAAAAATACGTATTTTTAGTTTCTAAATTTATTTTAAGTCATTTTAGAATTTTAAAAATTAGTTTTGCAATTTTCTAAGTTTAAATTTGTATTATAAAGTTTTTAAGTTAAATAGTTTTAAATTAAATAATTAAATAGTTTTTATTTAAGTAATTAATATTAAATAATAAAATAATCAAAAAAATAATTTTCTTTTTAATTTAATTTTCTATTAATAATTAAGTTTGTAAAATTTTCATTTGCACCCTCTGTAGTTGCAAATTGTTTAAAACTCACATTTTCTTCTGTCTGTAATCAAATCTGATTTCTAATTTGTGTACGTGTAATCATATCTTTTTTTTCTGTTATTGTTAATACTGTTTCAGTTGTTCAAATACCAAGTAATCAGTAGTATAATCAATTCCAAATCTTTATTGGTTACTGTCCTCAGTGTCACTCATTCCCACAAACGTTTTCAAACACCATTTCAATCATGTCGGGACATAACGACCCGGGGAAACTCTATACTATCCACGGAGCATTGACCTTAGACTGTTTGACTTTGTTGACCAATTCATTTGGTCAATATTATCTGACTGTTTAGGCTCAATCAAAATTTGGCGCCGCTGCCGGGGAGGTTGTTGCGTGTTTTAAAAACGTTTTAGGTTTCGTGATTTTCAAAACCCTCCCTGTACAAATTTCACCACTTTTGTAAAAAGTTTTTGTAAAAATCTCAATCATATCAAAAAAAAAGTTCATTAACACTTTTCCTAAAGTGTTAAGAACACCAAAAAAATCAAAAACAACAAAACAATCGTGAAGTTAAATTACTTCGATTTCTTTAAGATTACAACCTACACAGGTGGAATACGGAAGTTCTGACATTAAATTGCGAACTGAAGAGAGTCCATTCTTCTCTCCCGCTACCCTGCGAGTAATTTTAAAGGAAACGATTTCGGTTAACGAATCGATACCAAAAATATTTCCAAAATTTTTCTGCACACACCCCCAAAAAGCCAAAAACATTTTTCTGTTAATAATAATTACATAAAATCTTACCACCGCAAACCAAGGCAGAACACCTACCAACTGGGGGTGTGAACATAATAAGTTCCCAAACATAAGATTAAAACTTGCCATTGTATCCCTGTGAGTGGTGTACCTTTTTCAAAGAAGCCATTCACCTGTGATTATTGGTTTAAGTTCCCTGTTGTTTTGCCTCGATCTTGTTTTGAAAAATTGTTTTTAATGCATGCGCACTCATTCACAAATAAAGCGTAAAAGTCAGAAAAATGTACCCGAGCTACGTACTATTATTGAAGAACCAAAAACAGAAATGGACGACGGGCCACCACCACCCCCTGATCCTCCCAAGGATGAGACAGCTCCCGATCTCCGAACGATGGAGGAGTTGTGTCAGCCTACCATGCAAGGGAGGGGCGGACCTATTGCACCACTCACCATTGAGGCTACAGACTTTGGCCTCAAGCACCACATGATCCAACAAGTCCAAAATTCGTGTCAATTGATGAGGCGAAAAATGAACCGTTTTTGTAACAATTCACATTTTCAGGTTAACTTCTATTCCCGAAAATTTCACTATTCACTTTTACTATTCATTTTCCCGAAATTGTTTTTTTTGTTTCATGGCCTCGAGTGATAAATCATTTCCATAGCAAATTAAAAGTTTGACACTCATCAGATCATTTTCGTGAAAGTTATTAAGGAATTACACGTTTTAGGGTAAAACGTCATTCAAAAATTCCACGCACAACGAAACTCGACCGCGTTAATTTTCCCCGTATCAGAAAAATGTTTAGTACTCTCATGATTAATTAGAGAATTAATCATGACTAAGAAAAATATGACCAAATAAACCTCGGCCGTGAGAAACAGGAATTTTCGTTTTTAAGCACTTTTACTTAGCCGTAACCTTAGCCTATACCTGCACCGCGTTTCTAAGATGATTTGAGTTTTCACATTTTTGGAATAAGTCAACATTTTTTTCCCTCCTCCTTTGACCAAAAATCATTCCTTGATTTTATAAATCATTCCTTGATTTTTAGGCTTACGGTTTAAGTTTAAAGATATTAAATACCAACCGACACTAGACTGAGCCCAGCCTAGACATTATAAGTCATTTTAAGTCATTATTATCCTATTAGAAAAGTTACATTTTACTTTTCTCAATTTTACGCAACTTTCATACGTTTTACGTATTACGCGTTTTAGCTAGACCCGCGTTTCCAGTTTTAGCAACGTTTAAGCAACCCGATAGAACTTGGCACTCATTAAATATGCTAAGATAGGTTATATTAATAAGTTTTAACATATTTATAAGTTTCATATTTTTAGGATACCCGATTTTAAGTCTCATGACTTAACAACTTACCGTTAGCGATTACCGGGACCAAAACTCACTCCGTAAGCTAGATAATACCAAAACTATGTACCTAGTCACCCTAACCATCTTATGAACGTGTATAGGAAGCTTCACCATGCCTTGGTGGCTTATGATAAGCCTTGGACTTTAGGATACATGTATATTAAGTAAACTTGGTCACCAAGTTTTAGGAAAATATCCTAAACTTGCACCTCCTCAAGGAAACTTCCTAGGCACCTTCCTAACTTCCTCTTCATGCTATAAATACAAGCTTAATCCATTCCTTTCTCTTCATTCCAAATGCCACACTTAAATCACAAAACCTTGATCCTTTGATATCCAAGTTATAAGTTACACACCAAAGTTGAAGGCATAGTTAGTCTCTACATGAATCAAGAGTTTGTTTGGTGATTCCATGGTTGAATTAGGAGCTACACAAGGTGTTAGGGGCTGAGGTTAAATGGTTTTCACATGTTGGGATCATACTTTTGTATTTTAGTCAAGTCTCGGTCATTACCTTTTGTAATAGGTTGCTTATTTATTTATTTCACTATGTTAATGTTACTAGGCTTAAGTATGCTAGTCCATGGGCCTTGAAAGCCCACGTTAAGGTCTAAGTGGGAGGAAGGGAGTGTTGCCCTACTCCTCCCCTTATAAATACGAAGCTCATGTACACTTTATAATTGTTGGTTATTTGAATACATTAAGGAAACTCTTGCAATTACTTTTCTCTCATTTCTTATAATCAACCATCTCTCATTCTCATCTCATTTCTCATACTTGTGTTTACTAAATGGTGACCTAACAAGTGGTATCATTCGCCTAATAGAGATTGAAGTGTGTTTCTTGGATTTAACGTGGGGTTTAAGGTGTTGTTTTGTTTCTTTCTTTGTTTCTTACACTCAAATCTTGAAGCTTGGATAAGTTTTAAGGTTAATATAGTGTTTAGACGCTTAGATTTTGCATAAAGTTTTGTTTTTTAAGGTCTTTTCTACTGAAAAATCTTCAAGAGTTAGTGTTTTCTAAGTATTGGTGAAGTTATTTGATCAAAAGTACCTTATTTCTAAGCATTTTTCCTCAAAAATTTGAGATTTTTCAAGTTTCTGACCTCCTTACGCGTAAGTTACGTGAACAGTACGATTAAAAAGTTGTCTACAGTACTTTTTGTCCCTTCTACGCATAAGATTTGGTCAAAACCCTTTTCCTACGCGTAACTAGAGTCAAAACCCTCTTTCTACGCTTAACTTGGAAGTCTACGCCTAAATCCTACGCGTAAGTCTATTTCCTACGCCTAAGTCCTACGCTGAAGTTACTTCCTACGCAGAAGTTGCCTTTTCTACGCAAAAGATCAATCCTACGCATAAGAGTGAATCTTACGCTTAAGTTTCATCAAAGGTCTTCTCCTTGTGTTACGGTGACTCAGTACTTCCCTAGCTTGGATAAGTTAGTGGAATACTTCGACTTCGGATATCTTTAAAGCTTGGATAAGTTTGAAAGATTTGTTTGGTTGTTTAACCTTACGCATAAGTCTAAACTTACGCATATACCAAAGCTTACGCGTAAAGAGGAAACTTACGCATAAACTCATTGTTTACGCATAAACTACTCTTTACGCATAACCTAAAGTTTACGCGTAAGATTATTGTTACGCGTAAGATTTCAACTTACCCCAGGGATTTTGAACTTAACCAAAGGAACGTGCATTTCAATCTTCTACAAAGATCCATTACTACACAAGTGTTCAAAGAAGTCTCAAGCACCACATTACTACTTTTCTAATCCTCAGCAACAGTAACATCAGCAGTATCAGCAACAACAATACCATCAGCAACAATCATATCAACAACCTTCACAACCTCACTTTCAACAACAACCGTTTAATCCACAACCACAATATCTCATGATGCAACAACATCAAATCATTCCTCAACAACAACCATATCAAATGTCACAACAAAACACTCAGTTTTCCTCCAAACAACCTCACTGGTTTGATAGAATGTGTGAAGTTATTACAACTCAACAATCCAGACATGAGGCGGGATCACTTGAAACACCTCCAATGCTAACACCTGGGAACTATGTTCAATGGTCAAGTCGATTCTTACGATTTCTTGAACTAAAGAAACCTCATGGGAAATTCTTGAAACAAGTGATACTTGAAGTGTAACAATTCGCATTTTTCAGGATAATTACTATTCCCGGAAAATTTCACTATTCACTTTTACTATTCATTTTTCCCGAAAATTTTCCCGAAATTTGATTTTTATTTCCTGGGCTCAAGTGATAAATCATTTCCATGGCAAATTAAAAGTTTGACATTCATAAGCTCATTTTCGTGAAAGTTATTAAGGAATTACACGGAATTACACGTTTTAGGGTAAAACGTCATTCAGAAATTCTACGTACAACGAAACTCGACCGCGTTAAGTGACCCCGCATCAGAAAAATGTTTGACACACTCATGATTTATTTGAGAATTAATCGTGACTGAGAAAAACACGACCAAAGACTTCCCGGCAGGTCACCCAAGCCAGTACTACTCTCGCATGAGCACGCTCAACCGTATGGGCGATTAACCGTTAAACCACAAAACGCGTTTCTAAGACGATTTGAGTTTTCAACTTATTAAAAAAAGTCAACATATTTTTCCCTCCTCCATTGACCAAAAATCATCCCTTGATGTTATAAGTCATTTCGTGATTTTTAGGCTTACGGTTTGATGTCTAAAAGACATTTAATACCAACCGACACTAGACTGAGCCCAGTCTAGACATTATAAGTCATTTTAAATCATTTTTATCACATTAGAAAAGTAACATTTTACTTTTCTCAATTTTACGCAATATTCGTACGTTTTACGTATTACGCGTTTTAGACCCGTGTTTCCAGTTTTTAGCAGGGTTTTAGCACCCGATAGAACCTACCACTCATTTTACATTTTATTATGGAGTATAATGACATGTTTAACCATTCTTCCAAGTTTCGTATTTTTACGATACCCGGTTTTACGTTAGCAATTTACGGAGTCGGAACTAGCTCCATAATCTTGGATAAGATCACCAAAAGTCCACCCTTGCTCCCCAAGGTTGGCAAACCGCCATAGGGGGGGGGGATTCACACTAGGTGTCATGATCCTATGCTTAGAACTCTTAGATTTCATCCATGTGTAGAACTTGCTCACCAAGTGTTGACTAGTCCTAGTTCTAACCTCCTCAAGACCCTTTATAAACCCCCTCCCCCTCCCCTTTTGCCGTGGATATCACACACACAAACACACCATTCATTTGCTAATTCTCTCCAAGTTTCATACAAGATTCAAAGAACATAACAACATAGAAACTCTAGTTAGGTTTTGATTCATCAAAACACTTCCAAACTACATAAACTTTGGTGATTTTCTCTTGAGTTTAAATCCACTCAAGCCACCTCAACCTTCATCATCCATCTTTCAAGATTTCAAGAGTAGAAAGATTGCATGAAGAGAAGTGGGTTGAAGCAAGTCTATCAAAGTCCTTTTCCTTACATGTTAACTTCCTTTCATCTTTGAAAGCCAAAAGTTGTAAGCCAAACCCTAACATGATTCTTGTTAAATAATCATATTC
>JARVZY010001098.1:0-30526 GCA_030686995.1 Artemisia argyi | reverse complement strand
ATCCTTTTTCGTTTATTTTCTTACGTTTTCGTCCATTTTTCATACGTTTTCGTCCGTTTTCAGACGTGTTTTTACGTTGTCTTACGTTTTTATCTGTTTTCTTATGTTTTCGTCCGTTTTCTTACGTTTTCGCCCATTTTCATACGTTTTCGTCTGTTTTCTTACGTTTTCATTCGTTCTCGTCCGTTTTCTTTCATTTTCGTCCATTTTTCATACGTTTTCACCCGTTTTCATACGTGTTTTTACGCTTTCATACGTTTTCGACCGTTTTCATACATATTCATTCATTTTCTTGCGTTTTCATATGTTTTCGTCCGTTTTTGGCCATTTTCAGACATTTTCATATGATTCTAAACATCACAAGTGATATTCTGAATATCACAAGTGATATTATGTGATATTCAAAATTTTCACAAGTGATATTCTGAATATCACAAATGATTTTCTTTGATATTCAGAATATCACAAGTGATATTCTGTGATATATAACAAGTATGCTTTTTTAACTTTTAATTCACCTGAGATATTTCATTGCTCTATATATTTTTTATATATTATCACCAATGTATTTTCTATTATTTTTATAATTTTCAGTCACAAGATGGTTTTTGTGTCTTTAATCCTAACGGATAAGCACATTTTTTTTAAATGTAATTAAAGTTATCTATCACTTGTAATATTGTACTATTAGTAGAAATAAAAGCGTTAAAGCCTCTTTAGGTGAATTCTTATTTTGCTAAAAAACAATGCTAATTTAATGTAACACTTGCTTGAATTTGAGAATACGTCAAATTTTTATTTTCATAGTTTGCTTCATTTTTATTCATTTTGATATTTGTAAGTGACACTTATTTATCCTTGTGATATTAACACTATAAGAAAGATGAAGAGTATTTAAATTGTTCTTCTTAGATACTTAAGAGTAATATCTCATGTGATAAAGCAATCTAATATGACACTAATTATGTTATTCTACATATGAGTATTATCACAGGTGATAAAACAAAAGAATGTAACACTAATTCTGGTATTCTACATATGAGTAATATCACATGTGATAAATAATAAAATGACAAAAAGTAGACATCATATATATATATATATATATATATATATATATATATATATATATATATATATATATATATATATATATATATATATATATATATGAGAAAAGTGAATATTGGGTTTTCTCACATCTAAGCTTACATGCGAAACTATAAAAAATCATTAAAAAATACGTTATTTTGATTATTACTTTTTCAAAATTTGAGTAGTGAAACTAGTATATGCATAGTGAAACACATTTTAATGGTGAATTAAATCAAAAAATTGTTGAATCTATAGCTAATTTGTTAGTTAATGAAATCACCTAACAATATGATGTAAAAAATGCATGTCTCAACGTGAACCTAATTTAAGTGATGTTGTGATAAAATCAAGATAAAACACTAATATTGTGAAGGACATGATATAAATGAGGTAGATTTGATGTTTTTATTGTTAAAACGACGTAATTTTTTATGGTTTTGCATGCAGGCTTAGATGTGAGACAGCCCCATATTCACTTTCATATATATATATATATATATATATATATATATATATATATATATATATATATATATATATATATATATATATATATATATAGGGTAGGTTCTAGAGAAAAGTGCATTTTGGTAGAAAAGTGAGAAAATAACTGTGATGCACTAAAATTTTTAACTGTGATATATATATATATATATATATATATATATATATATATATATATATATATATATATATATATATATATATATATATATATATATATAAACTCAAAAGCATATAAGTCTGCATCATTGTGTACAACAGTTAAAATGCTCGTTTTCCAGTTACTTTCATAATCCTTGAATTTCTTTATTTTTTCACAAAATACTTCATCTTTTCCTCGTTCGGATCTTCAGTTGCAAAAGATGGCCCAGTAAAAAATTGCAGTTGTGATTGAAGAAAGCACAACATATCCATAAAATAAACTGAAGAAGCTCAAACACCTGTAATATCATGTGTGATATCACAGGTGATATCACCGGTGATATCCATTGTGATATCACATGTGATATCAACTTTGATATCACCAGTGATAGCACATGTCATATCACAGGTTCCTCCATCACGAACACTGATTCAACAAATTGAAGGAAGCCAACACACTTGTGATATTAAAAAATGTAAACTAGTACGAACTTGCAAGTTATCAAAATGAATATCAACGGATATATCTTTTGATTTTTATGTGGTAGGTTATAAGTTGTTGAAAATAGCAAAAAAAATGATATTCAAAACTCGTTTGATGTGTTTTGTTTATCTGATTGCTTCATATTAAAATTGTATTAGTTGTAATTTTTTAAGTTGATGATAATTTAAAATTCTTTTTAGTTAAACTATATTATATGACATGCACTTTTCTAGTTACTTCCATAATCCTTGTATTTCTTCGTTCTTCCACAAAATGCTTCATCTCTTCCTCGTTCGGATATTCGGTTGCAGAAAATGCCCAGTAAAAAATTGCAATTGTAGTTGAAGAAAGCACACCATATCCATAAAATAAATTGAAGAAGCTCAAACACCTGTGATATCACCAGTGATATCCTATGTGACATCACATGTGATATCAACTGTGATATCACCGGTGATAGCACTTGTCATATCACCGATGATAGCACCTGTCTTATCACAGGTTCCTCCATCACCACCAATAGATGAAAGCCGACACACTTGTGTTATTGCCAAAATGTAAGAAAACGGACAAAAAAGTATGAAAGCATAAAAAACATGTCTGAAAACGGAAAAAATGTATGAATAATGAACGAAAACGTATGAAAACAAACTAAAACGTAAGAAAATAGACGAAAATCGGCGAAAAAACGGATGAAAACATATGAAAGCGTAAAAACATGTCTGAAAACGGACGAAAATGTATGAAAAATAGACAAAAACGATAGAAAACAGATGAAAATGGACGAAAATGTATAAAAACGAATGAAAACATATGAAAATGAACTAAAACGTAAGAAAACATACGAAAACGTATGAAAACGGACGTAAACGGGCGAAAACGGATGACAACTTAAGAAAACGGACGAAAACGTATGAAAACGGACGAATACATATGAAAATAGACGAAAATGTATGAAACCGAAGAAAAAAACGTGAATATAAAAGAAAAAAAATGCAAATTAAAAAAAAAGACAAAAAAATGAAATTTATAAAAAAAGGACAAAAAAGAAAGAAAGAAAAGAAATTAATAAGAAAGACAAAAAGACAAAGAAAGAAGGAAAAAATGACATGGACTTAGGTTTCCATATTTAATCTTAGGTTAATCCATACCATTAGATCAAACTAGATGGATGGTGGTGATTTGTCCCTTTGTATGCACCAAAATAAAGGTATGCAATTGAACTTTTCTCAAGTGAGTCATTAGAAATATTAATTGTGATATTTTGAGCGTTTGAATTACTAGAGCCTGTTCGTCAATTTATTTATTAATGAGTCATTAGAATTTGAATTTGATATTTGAAATGTGTAGATCGATTTGGTGTTTGAAGACTCGGTTATAATCAGGTCGTTTGGATTTTGTTCGATCGTTGTACTTTTGTCCGTTTGAAAATTTGGATGTTCGTTTGTCGGGATTTTGAGGTTGGTTGCCTGAATTGATTGTCTATGTAGAAAATCTTTTGAGCTGATTTGGTTTTGTTTGGTTGACCATTTTGAATTTTTCGATTGACTTTTGTTGGTTTGTTTTGAAGTCATCGGCGTTTGTTTCACATTTTTTTTAATCAATCATTTGTTTGAATTAGGATAATATCTCTAGCGTTTGTAATTTTGAATTTGATTTAAACATGAGAAGTTTAATTCAAGGTGAAGATTGTTGAAAAACGGACAGGAGCGCTCGGTAAATCTTGTATTTAGTTTTAATTATGTTTCCTAATTTGAGTCGCTTTAGAATTTGGTAATTAGCTCATTAGTTTCTTATAAATAGAGATCAATAACATTAGTTTTCATTATACCATGAAATTAAAATTTAATACCTTTTGAATTTAAATTTTGTGTTTGGTACCTTTGAATATGGCTTGATAATTTGAATAAAACTTATTTATTTATTTAATTACTTATTATTATTATTATTATTATTATTATTATTATTATTATTATTATTATTATTATTATTTCCGATTTTGTTTATTTGTTTCGTCTTTTGATTACCAACACTTATGCTTATTTAAAGGTACGAGCTCCAAACGCATACAGTTGATTCCACAGGTACCATGGGCATGCCTGTTGGGGCTTTGAAAAACTTATTGTCGTACCTTATTATTAGAAAAAAAGGGGAACACTTTGATGGTTTTTTGTCGACAATCGGAACATGAGAATATTCAGTTACCCGGCAGGGTCAAATCAACAACACATAGGCTCCGTAGCAACAGGAGCCACAAAGACGATTATAGAAAGATATCAGGATTCTACTCAAACAAGAGCCTCGAAATATTTCATAATAGGCTAGATATTAGCAAACGCGTTTCACCCGTGAGGCTGTGATCGTATATGGAACAAAGTTTTAGGAATGTTAAGACATTTCAAGAAGATAATTGTTTACGTAAGGTACGTATTGGGGTTTGAGGCTAGTTGATCATTTGGTTTAGGGCTCAGCAAAATCGACCGAAACCGAATAAGCCCGACAAACCGACCGAACCAATTCTCCCCGAAACCGAACCGACAGAAAACGGGTCGGGAGTCGGTTTTGCAATTGAGTGTTTATCGGTTTCGGGGCGGGCCGGGCTAAAAACCGACATAAGCCCGAGAAATCCCGCAAGCCCGATTGTATATTAGGTATAGTAAAAAACCTGCGCCCCTCTTTTGTTTCTTATTTCATTCACATCCGCACATTTTCACCCAACACTAACAATACCGATTTACTAAACACCAATCAGGCCACCACTCCACGGGTCACAATCTCTCCAACCGGCCACCTAGTCACCGTCGTTCACACTTCAGACCTGGTGTAGTTGCCTACTTCATCATCTCAATTTGAGGTATTGATGAAGACACTGATGTCGATGCTGGTCTCAAAATTAGTCTTTTGAATATATATAATTAAGTGTATAGTGGAACTGGAAGACATGTCGGTAGCATCTTTGATCTTTGAAAAGTTAGCTTTATCAAAGTGTATAGTGGAAGACATGTGGGTAGCATCTTTTATATTGCAAATAATCTTTTATATTCAGGACAATATTGTAAATACCGACAACCGGCCCGCCATAACCGAAATAAACCGATCCGACCTGAGTTATTATCGGTTCGGTATCGGTGTGACATTTTCATTGGATTCGGTATCGGGATGTGTCGGTTCGGGTCGGGACGGGTTGGGATTCGGCCTGATTCTCAACCCTAGTTTGGTTTCTCATGTTCGGTAAGGACCCCAAGGCATGACCTGAGTCACAAGTTGGGGTAACACTCACGAGTCGACTCAGTTGTGTATGTATTATTAGGGACAGAATAATAACATTAAGTGCAGCTTGGCCGAGGTTGGCATGGGCCATTTCGTGAAATGGCTAAGTATTTATAGAGGAACCTTTATGGTTGTAAGGATGACACGTGGTATGTGACCTTTGATCGGGACGGGTGCACAGAGGGATCCATGCATGGTTGTAACATTACCTCTTTACGAATGAGGTATAGACACGTAGTGTTTATTCCAACGACCCTCGCTTGGTCACCAAGCGTGCTGCTTGCCTGGGTACATTCGTTAGGAATGGTTCACGTAGGCGCATCCTGGGGAAGAGTTTCCCATGATATTTGCCGAATATTAGCCTGTAACAACTGGTAAATTTCCAGAATAATATTTTTATTATTTACCTTTGAATTTTGGGTTTTTATGACATGTGTTCTTAGGCACATGATAAAATGTGGACCCTTGTGTCATTTTCACTCAGGAATTCATAAAAAGGGCACAACAAAGTGACAAAAATTTACAACAAAAGGACACAAAAGTCTACTCTTATCATGTGACTAAAGGAGAAAGTTAGAAATTCCATTAGAAAAAAAGTGAAATTACATCGACATTTGATTTATTATTATTGCTAGATAGTGCAAACAAGCAAAGTGAAGGTAGTTAAAGTGAAAGAAAAACACTTCCAACAACAAAAACCTCCTTTTCAGTTAGATTTGATCTCATTCGCTTTCAACAACATTAATTTTAGAATCTTTGATCCTCAAACATCTCTCCTTTCTCTCTCTAAATAACCACACACTCTTACCCTTTCTCTCTCTAGAACAATAAACAGGTACCCTTTTGATCTCAGTCTCGTAACAAATAAATAAATTTGTTTATTATTTGATCGTATAATGTATTATGGTTTTTTTATTACCTTAGTTTGCCGTGTAATCGTTTGTTTAGTGGTGTACTTATTGACCATTATTATAGAGTGATGCATAAACTATATTGTGTTTCTTTGTGAGTTTTTCTAAGTGTGTTTGATCTATTTTTTGGTTTTAGTTTGTGTTTATTTGTTGTTTGGAAAATGTATATATATCTTGTTTTGTTTTGTACACAGGGCCTGTTTTTTGGCTGATTGATTTTTATATTTTTTTTATTTTTTATTTTTTTGTGGGTGGCATTGAATTAGCATTTGAGCATATGTTCTTCAATTGTATATGTTAGTTTCCATTTTATGAATTTTTTATGAATGGCTTATTATACAATGTGCGAATATGTTGGGAATATAGAAGGTTCTAAACAAGTTAAGATTTGTGTAAATAACTAATGGTTTGTAAAGAAGAAGATGGAAGGGGTTTGATGTGTGTATAATGTTTTATGTAAATATCTAAAGCTCGGGGTTAGATAACATTAATCTTAGCCATACATAATGTTATCTAATAGGCCTCCACCTCTCCCGTGTATAGAGACCTATTAGATTAAGAGGAATTTCCAAAAGTAGCCAATTTTTGGTTTTTGGGTAGTAAGAAAGAGTTTCCAAATTTAGTCTTGTGTGACCGCTAGACTGTGCGACCTCATACAAATCGCGACATGTGTCTAAAGTTAGCAGATGTTTTTTTGACCGAAATGACATTTTGTGCGACCACTTTTTTTTGCTCGACTGACAAGACATTTTTGTCTTATCAGACAAGTGGGTCCAACTTTTCAAAAATGGAAAAAAGTGAACTGGTGGGACCCACTTGTCTAATAAGACAAAAATGTCTTGTTGGTGGAGCACAAAAATAAGTTGTCGCACAAAATGTCACTTCGGTCAAAAAAACACCCCACCTAACTTTATTTTTTATTTGGAAGCTTTTATTTGTTTATTTTTTATTTTTTATTTTTTATTTTTAATACTAGAAAGTGAACCCAAAAACCAAAAATTGGCTACTTTTGGAAATCAATTGTGTTGGTATAGAGTATGAGTCTTGCTAACAGTTCATCTTTTATTTTAACAGTTTTCTGTTTGATTGTTATTCTTGTTTTTTAAGTATGTGTTAAATGTCACCAGTATTACTGCAAGTTCTTATCACTAGGATACCAATGTTCAATGCGTTATGCAGATGACTATGCAGGCTTCAAGTCCTGCTGTTGTTCTTCCGAGTGCTCAAGTCGTTGGCAATGCATTCGTGGAGCAGTACTACCATATTCTTCATCAATCTCCTGAATTAGTTCACAAGTTTTATCAGGATTCCAGTATCTTAAGCAGGCCAAATACAAATGGCCTGATGACTTCCGTAACAACAATGCAAGTGAGTCATTTTTTGGTTCTGAGTTCTTTGTTTTATAGAAAATATTACTGTCTTATATTTGAGCTTTGTCACATGATGGAAACATATTTATGCAATCTATTGGGAGGTAGTTATGGTCCCTTCATAGCCATTTATTTATTATTTTGCTTTTCAAGTCAAGACCCTTCTGTCACTTAGCTTACATTTAGGACGTGTCTTATTTGATGGGACATTCTCTGTGTCTTTATATTGGTTGCTTACTTCAAGTGATCCCCAGCCTTCTAGTATTGGACTAATTGAAAGATTATTGTGTTGTCTTTCTTAATCATAGCTGATTAGTTTTATTACGATATAAATGATCGATTGAATTAGTAAGGGGATATTATTGTAACTTGTTTGTGATGTATTTATGAGCATTGGCAAAAACCTTGTATGTCGTGATAAACTGTAGAACCAAGCTGTCATATGTGCCTTTGTATTAACCGAGAGACTAGACATCTAGTGAGGCATGAGCTGCCTCATCACAACTTCGAATACTTGTATCGAAAACCAAGTCACTTATATAGTTTTCTTGTCTAGAATTCTGGATCATAATTTACTTCGACAAATTGATTAACAATAGCGTATGTGAACACACCCTCAATGGTTCGAGTTCATTCTTCAATACATGACCCATCTTTTTTGTGTCCAATGAACCAATGAAGAAGCTTTCTGCGATTTCTAATATATTTTTATCAACAAATCAATCATTATGGTAATTTTATTCTAGCCTAGAATTCTAGATGATAGCTAACTTGGAGAAACTGATTGAAAACTGCTTTCAAAGGCACACGCATCTTTCAACAGATCTAATGCATCACCTAATACAGATAATACTTGCAAGCCAAAACTTAGGTGCCACTCCACGAGTACATCAACAATTCTCTATAACTTCTACCAATCACGTCAATGATGCAAAAAGTTAGGAGTTGGTCAGTTTTTCATCTAAAGCTTATGGTGACCCATTGATATTACTTTGTAAAATGTTTTCTAGAAAGTTTATTGAAGAACTTAGCCTTTTTGAAAATTGCTATGCTTGTGTTACTAGGGTCAATATTCTTTTAATGGGTTCTGATTCTAAATTTCCACGAAAGTAAATCGATATTCCGATATTTTTTCGTGAGGAATTTGAAACCAATATCCGCATTAAGAATAACTGAACCCTCCAGAATACACGTTACACACTTATGATGCAACTTGGTGGTTTTCAACACAATACAATTTCTGAAAGGATTGAGCTCTTCTATAACTCTCTTAAAAACATTTTTTTCTCTTCAAAAAGCCGCTAAAAATGGACCAGCTTCCAACCTCTTGCATCATTAATGTGATGGTAGAAGCTACACAGAAATTATATTTTCATGATTAGTCACACGAGTTTTGTTTCTTGATTGATAAATGTAAAAGTGGAAAGACGAACTTTCGTTTGATTTGTTGGTTTCGTGCACTCAAAGTAGTAGTTGATGAATGGAAACCATAGAAGATTGGTGTGCTTGCAAAAGTTGGTTCAATCAATATGTTGAAGTTAGTTATGACACTAAAACAAGAATAAACTTACCTCTGAGGCTAATTTATTAATGAAATTTGTTCGAAGTTGTCATGAAATAACTACCATATTGACACAACATTCACAAAGTTTTTTACCACTTTGTATTGAAGAACGAACGATTTACATGCTAAATGATGTGCCTGCATAAGGTTTATCCGATACAGGTGTTTGAAGCTGTAGTGTAGTAACTCTCTTAGAAGTTGTGGAAGATATTGGTTCCATACAAAGACACATATGACACCTTCTAAGTGTGGGTTTTTTATTTTATTTTATTTTATTTTATTTTTTATTTTTTTTTCGTGTGCGTCGTAAATACATCACAAAATAATACTGGTTTTGAGGTGAATAAATGGCTTAAATCAGGCAATTGATGAGAGATTAAAAATTAGAACCAAATTTAAAACCCCTTTTTTATGTTTAACTGATTCAAATCAGGCAATTGATGAGAAGATTCAGTCCCTTAATTACAAGAACTTTAAGGCGGAGATAAAAACTGCTGATGCACAAGACTCACATGAGGCTGGGGTCATTGTTCTAGTGACAGGATCCTTAACTGGGAAAGACAATGTCAAAAGGAAGTTTGCACAAACGTTCTTTCTTGCTCCACAAGAAAAGGGCTATTTTGTTCAAAATGATGTCTTTAGGTATGTTGACGAAACAGCTCCATTAGAGACCACCTCTGCATCTGTCCGGAATATTGTAGAAAGTGGTTCAGCAGATCAGGCAGTACCAAATGCAGGTTTGTCCTAAATTCCTCAGTGTCATAATCGTAAGAGGTGGCAGTTTCAACCCATTTGCTTATGAACGGGTCGATTTGGACTGTGTTGTACACAAACGGGTTAAATAAAAAGTTAGTTATAATACAATGGGCTCATTTAAATATTTAGGGGGTGCTTGGTGGTGGATGGTTTTCATTACCCACTCCTCTCCTTTTTGGCAACTAGGGTAATGTGAAAGAGAATGAAAATTGATGCTTGAACAAGTATAATGTAATTAATCTCCTTAGTATTAGTCCACCTCTTTTTCTTGCAAGCATTTTACTGATTTATTTATGATTAATCGTGTGTGTGTGTGTGTGTGTTTTTTTTTTTTTTTTTTTTTCAATTAATTTCTACTTGACCGAATGCCATTATCTGTGATCATGGACAAAGAACACATTTGCATTATCTTTTTTTCTTTTTATGATATTAGCATAGTTATCTAAAATATTGATTTAACATAACATAAAACATTAACACCACTTATGTTAATAGTTATTTGTATGAACTATGAACCAAGCAAAGTTATTAACGAAAGGAATACTAAGTAATGCTCATTACATTCCTTTGCTTTTCCTTTTCCTATTCCCTAAGGAATACTAAGTATTGCGATGATATTGTTTTTGTATTCATATTATAATTAGCACCTTAATCATTCATAAGAAATTTATAAAAATTGTTAGCATTATATGACTAGTATCCTTTAATCCAATGGAAGTTGCAACAATTGATCACTCTGATGTAAACAAAATAAACAGAATTGTGGACTTAAATTATAAGTATCGGTTTTGTTAGTTATGATGATACCTTTTTATTTTCATATTTTCATAAGGGAAAAAATAGCATATAATTATGCTTTACATATTTTCATATGTTTCAGACGCGACTCATGTTTCAAATAATACCACATATGATTCGACAACAAATTCAGCAGCTAAGGATCTCAATAATGAGCCAGAAGTTTGTGAACCTGAGGATAATGGCGGTTCAGGGTCAGGCCTTGAGGAAGAAATTGTGAATGAACCTGCTTCCGTTCAGACAATTTCAAACGAAACGAGTTCGGTTCGGAAACCTTATTCATCTGCAACCCAAGAGGAAAAGAAATCATATGCTTCAATTGTGGGTTTATGTCAGTTACATTATGTAATTCCACTTTGCTGATTTTATATATATATTATTTAACTTGGTTTATTTATCTAATTGGATTTACAGTTAAGGGTAAACAAGATTTCTGGAGCATCTGCTTCTGGCAATGTTCAGACGAGCGGTTTGAGGTGGGCCCCTGCAAACACTGATCAACATAAACCGAGGCACGCAAAGCCGTCGCCGGAACCAGAAACATCAGCCCCTGTGGCTGTTAATGGTCCTGAAAGCAGTAACGCTCTTGACGATGGTAACAAACGTATTTTTCTATTAATCCGTGAAATTATCAAGTTATTTATCTCATAAACTGGAATTGAATTGTTATTTCATCTTGTGAGGTTGTGAGTACATGTACTAATTAATGTTATTTACCTTGGATTTAGTTGAAGGTCACTCCATATATGTATGCAATTTGCCTATGAATGCAACGGTCACACAACTTGAGGAGGAATTTAAAAAGTTTGGTCGAATTAATAGCAATGGTGTCCAAGTCAGAAGTAACAAGGTTTGTTTTTTTAATGTGTCATGTGTTCGATAACATTGAAATTTGTATGGTCTAGATTTATCACTAAATTTCTTCTTTTTCTCCTTATTTCAAGCATCAGGGATTTTGTTTTGGTTTTGTCGAATTCGAGTTGTTGGATTCCATGCACAGTGCCATAAAGGTATGACCCTGATACCGTGCTTGTTCTTGCTTTGGTTTTAGAAGAATAGTATCATCTTTTCCACTTGAGAATTATTTCATCCCAGTTTCTTGCTTTTACTCATGTCTGCATCTTAAGTTCGTAACCTTGCACTTTTGCCTTGGTGTCTTCCTCTAAATGATGAGACAGTTTCGCAATTTCTACCAGAATTTACCTAATGAAATTAACATATGAAGGTTAAATACGAAACTTCACAACAACGTGTCATGCTTACTGTAAACAGTTCAAAATTCTGGATATGTATGTCTCACATGAACGACTAGTCCTCCAGAATCAAGTGACACTAAACATGTTAACCTGGAAAAGATTACCACTTAATGGACTTGAGAACTTCATACTATGGTATGTCCAATTAGGTATCTATCTCACAAATTGTTCATCTGAACCCCTATTTAGCAGAAAACATTTGTATGAAGAACTAATAGACGTTTATAGTAAAAACAAATATATAACCAAAACAATGTGTCTGGTAAACGATTAAAAAAAAAAAAAAAAAAAAAAAAAAAGGGTAAAGTAAAGTAACTCCCAATCGGGTTATGGGTCCCAATACCATCTTCCACGGTGTATGGGGGAGGTTGAGACGTAGATAGCCTTACCCCTACCTAAGGTAGAGAGGCTGCTTCCGGTTCTACCAAAGGTAGAAAAGGACCTCCGGCCTTGCAAGGGGTGAGTGTGTCTGGTAAACGATCAGCTATTAAATTTAAACCAAGCATACACTTTATAACAAGGTTATTCAGGGAGAAATCATTTAGTTTACCTTCATGATAAACTCGTTATTAATTCTGAAGTTAAAATTTCTTTTGGGACATTTTTGCCAGTGAGCCGTTCTTTTTTATATTATCTTAGGTTTTGCTCTAATTTCATAGAAATTGAGGGATGGTTTATCATATTAAGAGCTTTATCTAACATTATAGCATAGTAAATTTATATTGCTTGGAGTCATGCTTCATCATATAAAGATTTCAAGTCCATTAAAGTGTACTTTTTCTCTTTGGTAATACGTGTAGTGTGTCATTGACGGGATGGAGAAGTTATAGGCATATTTGCAGTCTAGTCTATCAGTTGGAATAGTAAACGGATTTTTTGGTGCTGATAAACATCTGAAATTATTTAACATTTTTTCAAAAATTTATGTTTACCTGGTATGTTGATATATTAAGTATATAGCTGTGAAATTTTCTCTTCTTTTGAGGCCTGGTTGACGTATATGTGCAAAGTGAAGGAGATTCTGAGAAATTGTAACTAGACTATTCACAGGGTCATCAAGTCAATAATTTGGCTCATTTGTTAGATCATTGAGTTCAAGTTTTAAATTCAAATTTTGAATAAGATGCTAGTCGGTTTTTAGCCAATGACAGTTCAACCTCCTAGGTATGGTTATATTCTAAAAATGGTTTGTAGCTGGTACTAGGTTGCATTCAGGCTTTAATGTTGGAGCTTCCTGTGCTAGTAGTCCAACTGCTTTGAGACTTAGCAAAATAAAAACTATAATTGCATTGAACAACATTTAATTGCTCATGTCTAGATCAATATGCTTCTAATCATGTTAACCTTTACATATACAAATAATTGTGGCTCTCCCGAGACTCTTGTTTAATAATACCAACACTAATTGTTGCTACAGCTAAAGGGGCTGGTGGGGGTTGAATCGAGCTATAACACTTTTTGTTCTAATCTTTGAACTTTTTAATAAATAGTTAGTATGCCAAAAATCATGTTATACCAATAAAAATTATGTTTAATAATACCAACACTAATTATAGTTACAGCTAAAGGGGCTGGTGGGGGTCAAAAGACTCAAAAGTCGCGCAGTTTTACTGGCTTGACCCGTTTGAGATGAAATATAACTTAAATTCCTTTTATCAAAAAATGGTTGGAAATCACCTCCTCTAGTTACACAATATGTTTATGCTTAGTCTATGTGTGCTCAATGTTTGAAGTAACTTTTAGGCACCTTCTATCACAATCGGCAATCGCCAAGTGGTTGTTGAAGAAAAGAGAACTACAACAAGAGGTAACTACAAGTCCTTTCAAATGATTTTGTTTCCAATTATTCAGTTCATCAATGACCATTTGACCTTAGCAATCCATGTTAATTTGGATTTCAGTTGGTGGCGACGGCGGTGGTGGTGGAAGAGGGCGATACTCTTCCGGAAGGAATGGTGGTTTCAGGGGCCGTGGTGGATACTTTGCTGGTCGAAGCTTTGGCAGAAACGAATCTAGATACCAAGGGGAGTTTCGAAACCGTTCAAAGGGCCCCACTGGCCGCACTACAGAGGTCTATAAGCGAGTTGATCAAAACGGGGGTAGCAAATACACTAATCAACCAAGTAAAGATACCGAATCCACACAGTAATCACAAGTAATCAAGCCTCGAATCAAAATTTTGACCATAAATTCAGATTTACTGTTTTCTTTAGCTTTCGATAGTTTTTTGTTTTTGTATATTCAAGTTACACAAATACGTTTTCTTTTATAGATCACTGGTATTTATTTTTTGAATATTTGCACAAATCTTCATGCAATTCTTACCCCCACCAGTATGCAAGTTTCAAATAACAACATAGATGACCATCAAAACTTTCTTGAACTTTGATTGCTTGTGATTTTTCTGTATATCCAAGTGGCACAAAAATATGGTCTTTTGTAGACTATTGGTACCTATTTATAATCTTCACGACACACGTTTGCAAATATGTGTGTCAATGCAATACGCAATTCATAGTTTCATACCCTAACGATCTGCAAATTTCGCGGATTTATATTGTATACAACCCAAATGACCAGATAAATACACTTCAACTTGACTTTTGCAAATTAGCCACAAAATTTGAAGCTGCAAAAGCAGCAGAACCACCAATAACACTAACAAGTGCAACCGCAACCTGAACCCCGATCTCCCATGGGTACTCCTCTGGTACCAAATACACAAAAAAGGGGCCTAATGCCAATAGGACTAAGCTTAAAGTTCTTAGAGTTGATGGTGTTGATGGGTCCGTTGCAGCTGAAAGGACTCCAAGCTCTTCGGCTTTTGAAAGCAACCCGAGTTTTTCTATTGAAGATAGTGAAAAACCGGCCTTTTCTGCTGCTGAAAGCAAACCGGCTTTCTCGGCTTTAGTTAGCAGTTTTAGTTTCTCAACATTTGTTAGGAGTTTGATGCTTGATGTTGTTGTTGATCTTTTGCTCCCTTCACCCTTCATTGTTGCAGCCTGTGTTTTATGGTGAATATGAAATATAAAGAGTTAATTAGAGTAATTGCAGTCTTTTTAGTCTGATCAATCATTAGATTGCAAAGTACAAAAGGCGATGCATAATCCCATTTCAACATGCCAAAATCCATCATTTTTGTCATTTAAGGTGCTTTTAGCGTTTTTCATAAAGGCTGTAGATAAATTTTGGTGCGCTGTTAACTTTAATCCCAAGACAAAAACCCGAACCCAAATCTGTAAACCCCCTGTCTTTTGCTCATATGGTGCTTTACATCTTTTAGAAGATGTTCCAGTATCAGCTTATTCATACACTCATAAGGGAACCGTTAAGTCAGGTTGTAATTTATTGATAACACATCATTAAAAAAAAGGGTCAAAAAGATTAAACGGGTTAAGCGGGGAAATTGAACTTGAGACCTCTCACATTTTAGTGATGATAGTCACGCGCTTTTTAACACTTTGGCCACCCTAAGTGGTTATGCTAACACTAGTTTACACATTAAAGTGCAACATATAATGACTAAAACAACAATCATCCGCATAAAAAACACATCTAATGTACCAACATGCATTACGAAATTGTAAGGTACAAACTAGAAATGGTAAAACAAAACTAACCTTCTTATAGCCATTTGTAACAAATGCAAGAGGCTTTTGGGTAGCCATTGATGGAACCAAAAGTGACATCTTATGATTTTTGATGATGATATTTGCTTTTGTTTTTCGGTTTTTAGGACACCCTTTGATTTGATATGAGTGATACAGAAAGAAACTACAAGGCACTTGGATTGAGAGTGGTTGTTATTGGGGTTGTCCACGTGTCATTATGTTATTCGGTGTATAGGTTCACTATCTTTATTCTATAGTTGCAACATTTTTTTTACCAACATACCAAACTTCTCGTTCTTAGGTGGCACCGCGAGGCTTGATAGTCGCAATAAGACAAAAAATTTAATCATAATGCTAGGCCGGAGCCATAAGATAGGAGCTATACCGTGATCCATGAGGTCGGGTCAAAGCATTATTTGGTATAAACCGTTATAAAAACTAGTTGAGTCTAAGTTTGTAAAATGTCTTACAAGCCAAGCTTGAGCTAAAAACATAAAACTCAAAATAAACCAAGCTCGGGCTCAATTTGAATTTTCCGTGCCAACCCATACATATCTTTAACCCATAATTTATTTATAAAATACTTGCATAGCCGAAAAACATAGCTCTAGCCCAACAAAACCGTGATTTGTTGATCCATATAAGATACCTTATTAAGGGTGTGTTTCGCTTGGGATATAGGAATGAGAGAATGATTTTCGCCTAGGGAGTCCTTTAGATATTTGGGTTCGGTGATCCACAACTCAGGGAGGATAGACGACGACGTAACCCACCGGATTGGTAGAGGCTGGGCGAAATGGAGAGCGGCTTCAGGAGTTCTATGTGATAGGAAAGTACCCTTTAAGTTAAAGGGTAAATTTTATAGGGTGGCTATTAGACCTGCTATGCTGTACGGGGCAGAGTGTTGGCCTATTACAAAAGCTCAAGCAAACAGGGTGGAAGTAGCGGAAATGAGAATGCTGAGGTGGACTTGTGGTAAAACTATGTCTGACATGATTCCGAACGGGGTGTTTAGATCTTTACTTGAAGTAGAATCTATTATCTCGAAGATGAGAGAAGGAAGGTTGAGGTGGTTTGGTCATGTCAGGAGAAGACCACAAACAGCGCCAGTAAGGAGAGTAGAAACGCTTATAGTCGACGGGCTGAGAAGGAGGGGTAGACCTAAACTTAGATGGGAGGATAGACTTAAGCTCGACATGGAGGAGCTTCACTTGTCCGAGGACATGATCTCAGATAGGAAGGAGTGGAGAGATAGGATTAGATTTTGTGGTTAGTTTTGGGCTAGGTTTGTCGAGGGCCTGGGTTTGCTGTGGAGTTTTTGGCTTTGGTGCTTCTTGCCTTGCCCCTTGCTTGCTGTTGGTAGGGGCATTTTTGCTTGTTCCCCCTTTAGGCTCTAGGATCTTTGTTGTGCCCTCAGCTTGTCTTTGGTTTTGCTTTGCTTTGTCTTTAGGCTTTAGGCCCCGGTGCTTGTTCCCTTGCTTTGCCCCGTTTGCTTTGCCTCCGCTTTGGGCTCTTTGCGTTGCTTTCTTTGTTCTCTGTTGCTTTTCTTGGCCTTGCCCCTTTTTAGCGCTTCTTCTTTCCTTGCATGTTTGCTTTGTTTGGCTTGTTTGCTTGCTTTTTTCTTTCTTTTCTGGTGTCTCTTTTGGCGTGGTTTTTGGGATGTATGGTCTGTCTTTTACCTTGTTTGCCTTCTTGCTTTTATGCTTGTTGTCTCGCTTTTGCTGTTTTGTTTTTTTCTATGTTTTGCTTGTTTGCTTATTTGCTTTTATATATATATATATATATATATATATATATATATATATATATATATATATATATATATATATATATATATATATATATATATATATATATATATATATATGTTTGTTTTTTGCTGGTTGTCTAGCTTTTGCTTTTTTGCGTATATATATATATATATATATATATATATATATATATATATATATATATATATATATATATATATATATGTGTGTGTGTGTGTGTGTGTGTGTGTGTGTGTGTGTGTGTGTGTGTGTGTGCGCGCGCGCGCGCGCGCGCGCGTGTGCTTGTGCTTGTGCGTGGGGGTGTGCGTGTGCGTGTGAGTGTGAGTGTGAGTGTGAGTGTGCATGGGTGTGTGTGTGAGTGTGCATGTGCGTGTGCGTGTGCGTGTGTCGTTCTTCTACACCAGCCGGAGGTCTTCCTGGAAGCAGTCTCTTTACCTTCATGTTTATCCTGGGGTAGGGGTAGGATCTGTCTACACCCCACCTCCCCCATACCCTGCCCCGGCGGGATTGGGTTTGTTGTTGTTGTTGTTGTTGTATGAAACCACAAAAGTAGTCATTTTCTAAACCCTCTATTAGTAATGGGTTTGTAAATTCATTCTCATACCTATACACACAGTGATTCCATAATAAAAACCAAACATCCAACTTTTTTTCACGCCTCTAAATTCAAAGATACCAAAGTATCTTACGTTATTATAAAGCATTTGAAACATTCTTTTTGTAGTAGTTTTAAAAAAAATTAAGTTACACACTTACTATTTATGACATGATCTTAATATTGTTGAAAAAAACAATAAATTAGTAACATTCATCTTAGTGTTAATGAAGTATTCAATTTTATAACTATCAAATTAACCATTAGTTAAATTTATAATCAAGTCCATTGAATTACTCATAAAACACTCAAGTGCATCTTACTTGGAAGATAAACGATTTGCTTGCTTATTTTGGACCTCGGTTTGCGTTTGGATAGTTTGTGTATTATCTGTGACGGTCACGAGTTCAATGAACAGTGTTCATGTCACAACTTTCAAATTAAAACTAGTTTAAATTTAAAATATATGTGACATGATATTGAACTATCACGAGATATATTGGTCACGAGGTTTGAATAACGAGTTTGTCCACGATATGTATTTTAAAATTTTGTGTCATGATATTGAACTATCACGAGAGATATTGGTCACGATATGTATTTAGATAAAAATTTTGTCACGATATTTTTTAGTCACGACATTAATGGATACTTTTGTTGTTACGAGCTTGCTTAATTTAACTGTTAATCAGGGTGTTTGATCATATACTTGTTTCATCACGAAATTTCACTTTTCCACTAGTGTCACGACATTTTGATACAAAATACTGGTCACTAGATTGCATATACACTTAAAAAAAAAAAAAGAAAAACTTCTCTCAATTTTTTTATTCCACAACATCCTTTATCTTGTAGAATTTTTTAAAAACTTTTTAGGAACTTTTCTTTAATCATTTTTACGCTTCTCACGAATACGCGTCTTTTTATTTAAACCACAACTATATATAACGAATATAATGTATGTAACATATTTTTAGTTAGAAATCACAATTTTCTTAATTTGCACATAATTGACATATCAAGCTTTTCACTATCTCTTACACTATAAGCCACCAACCAGTAAAATTTACTGTCATCTATCGTTGAAAAACGTCATTTCCTAAAAAAAGCGCAAAATCTCAAAATCTCTAGATAGTTTTCATTCCAGCTTCTTTTCTTTAAGCGGATACCATCCTAGTATTTATATATCCCAGCAAATGATTAAAATTGCGTATATATCCGATCAAAATTCATCATTGAATATATATCCCTTCAAACATTTTTTTTAAATGTCATATATGTATATATATGACATATATATATATATATATATATATATATATATATATATATATATATATATATATATATAGGGTAAGGATCCAGTGAGAAGAAAACTTAAAATGAGAAGAATGAGAAATAATTATAAACACACATTTGAGATGCATCTACTTGATTTAGATGCATCTCTATTCATTTAGAAGCATCCCAATTAATTTCGAAAGTGATTTTGAAGTGAAAACGATGCAAAGTAGTACTAACAACAAATTTGACCCGCAGAGGACGAAAAATGTATAGGATTCGTCTAACTTGATGAAATGCATGTAATATATGTATATGCATCTAATTTTTTGCTAGAAAATATATTGTGGTGCATCTAAAAGACTAGGGATACATCTAATTCAAGTCGATGCATCTCAAATATGTAGTTATAATTATTTCTCATTCTTCTCATTTTAAGTTTTCTTCTCATTTGATCTTTGGTCTATATATATATCCCTTCAAAATGTCGTATATGTCCAAATAATCATTTTTTTAAATATATTTTCAACTTCAAAATACATTATAATCATAATATAAATCTGAAATGTCTATCCTTGTGGTTGATCATCATCATCCCATATTATGTGATTATTCCCTCTCATAGATCCACTTATTGATTTGTTAGGCACTGTTGAGTTATTAATGAGATCTTTATATTGCAACTTAAACATTGCATTTCTATTTTCTTTCAAAACAACTGTCGAACCAATTTCCCCTTTTAGGCCTTAAATAATATTGTTTAGTTTAAGAATGAATTCAGACCACATATGGATGTAAAAGAAGTGTGATTTTAGCAACGATGATGCAACTTGTTGATGCATTGAAGCAGTTGACAAGATTTATGGATAAGTTACATTTTTTGATGTTGATATACTTGTAGTTAAGAGAAATGATAAGAACAAGGGTATAATAGACATTTTAAATTTATATTATAGTTATTATGTATTTTGAGTATTTAAATATACTATTCAGATATTTACGCATAGCCGCGGCGATAAATATAGTTATATTATAAGTATAGTAAATGAATTGCTAGCCCAAATACCCCCGCAATTCACAACCCGCTTAGTGAATTCGTTTCACAACACTCTGAATATGTATGTGTTTGCTTAGGTTTCCCGTAACTTTCTCGTGACATCATTATTTCTATACATAGAAAGACCTTCACAATCTCTTACCAGTCAAACACCAAAGGCCTCTTGGTCTAACGGTATGTGGGTGGTCCATCAACCTGAGGTTGTGGGTTCAAATCTCGTTAGAGACATGTGAGAAAAAATTAGTGAGATAGGTGGTGTAGGTTGTGAGATAGAATTTGTCGTTCAAAAAAAAATCTTTTACCTGTCAAATACTCCCACCAAAAGTATATGATTTTGATAAATCAAGATTGTATTGATTGAAATAAATGTTAAAGTTGTAAAAAATTTGAATCAAAATATAATAAATCACTTAAAATGTAAAAACTAAAAACTCATAAAAATATATCAAAATGAATATTAAGTTAAAGAGCATAAAATTTTAGAAAATATTGTGAAATTGGATCATAAAAAAATAAATAGAAAAAAATATATTTCAATTTGAAAATAAATATGATTTTTTAGTTGATAAGTAACACATGTCAATCTATGATTAGAACTCTTTATCTTAATTTTTAATGGAGTCCACAACTTAAATGTTTTATATAATACTCCATAGATATAAAAGTATAGATATAATAAAACAAAACCCCTATTGGGAATTTTTCATTTCAAAAAAATCAATTCATTCCTTTTTTAGTAATAATTTTATTTAAAAAAAAAATTATTTTCTTATTAGGTAATATTTTATATTTATCCATAACACAAGTAGAAGATAAATACAAAAAATATAGATAAGATACAATAGGATTAAAATTTTTAAATAATTATCTTTAATAATAAAAAACTATAATTAAACATCATAAATCAAACAAAACAAAGATTAAATTATTTGTTTTTTAATAAATAAAAATATATGATTCAAAAAATTAAAAAAAAACCCGCGCGTGCGCGGGAATTATAACTAGTACATATATATATATATATATATATATATATATATATATATATATATATATATATATATATATATATATATATATATATATATATATATAATAAATAAAAATATATGATTCAAAAAATTAAAAAAAAAACCCGCGCGTGCGCGGGAATTATAGCTAGTATATATATATATATATATATATATATATATATATATATATATATCTTCCTTCCAGCATACATTTTCTAAAAAAATGAGGTGCATATGTTTTTATTATTATTATTATTATTATTATTATTATTATTATTATTTTTAATATTGTAAATTTACATATGTTTTTTTTACGTACAATTGTTTAGATATCAAATTTATTATGCTTAAAATGGTAATTACACATATGTTTCTAGTATACAATCGTTAATCTTCAAAATTTATAACCAAAAAAAATAAGAATAAAAAAAAAAAAAATAACATGGTACCTCTAAATTTATAAACAAAAAGATAAATAGTATACACAAAAAGTTTGATATCAAATGAAATTCGATTAAAATAAAAATGACGTCATTCAAAAACATGTGTGCACTCTTCAAAGAACATGTGCGCACGCTTTCGTATCTCATTCTACACTTGTGTCTTGACATCTTTATCATCATAAACACTTGTGTCTTTTCGATACCTGAAATTACAAACAATTATTATTAATTTTTTATCATGAACAATCATCAACCAACAATAGTAACATGAAACACAGGCACTAGCGACTCTCCCTCCATTCGAAAGGAGTTTGTGTTGTGTAGTGTTTATGGAACTCTCGAGTTGGGTACTCGTAGAGTGGAGTAGGGCAAGGAAGGAGTCTTTGTAGCCGAACCACTATAAATACTTGTGTTATGGTTGTGTCTCTCTATCACTTTCTCGTAGTATAGTTTATATGCTTATACAACTATTAATATCCAACACGTCAAAACAAGATTGACATAAGTCGATCTAAAAGTTTTAAAAATAAAGTTTTAATTAGTAAAACTATTCAACCCCCCTCCCATCCATTCTAGTTTTCTTTCTCGTAGTATAGTTTATATGGTTATACAACTATCAATATCCAACACGTCAAAACTAGATTGACATAAGTCGATATCAAAGTTTTAAAAACAAAGTTTTTAATTAGTAAAACTATTCAAATACCCCCCCCCCCAATTCTAGTTTTCTACAAGAAGTATGCTTCTAAGCTTCTTGAGCGGGCTCATATGGTTAGGTGTAATCCTTGAAAGACACCTGCTGATACCGAGTCCAAGTTAGGGGTTGATGGGGATCCTGTATCTGATCTGAGTTTATATCGCAGTCTTGCGGGTGCTTTTCAGTATATTACTTTTGCTCGTCCTAATATATATTATAAGGTGCAGTAGGTTTGTTTATATGTGCATGATCTGAGGGAGCCTCTTTTTTTTTCTCTCAAGCAGATTTTGCAGTATGTTCGCGGTACTTTAGATTATAGATTACGATTATACTCATCCTCTATTGTGTCTCTATTTTCTTACGTAGATGCGGATTGGGTAGGTTGTCCTACGACACATTGATCGACTTCAGATTATTATGTTTTTCTTGGCAACAACTTACTCCCATGCTCTTCTAAGCGTCTGTGGCACTTTCTCAATCCACTGTTGAGACTGAGTATCGTGGTATTGCCAAGATGATTACTAAAACTTGGTAGTTGAGGAATTTGTTACATGAGCTTCATACGCCTTAATCTTATGCTACTTTGGTATATTGTGAGTGTTTTTTATTTATCATCTAATCTGGTTCAATATCAGCGAACAAAGCACATTGAGATTGATATTTGATCATACAAATAAATGCACCATCAAGCCTTACGATGGTAATCGTAGGAATAGGGGTTGTGTGATGGCTTGCCAAGATTCGATTAATCTATGACAACACAAATGAAGATACTACGTTAAGTGATGGGCAGGGGTTGGACTATGCGAATCACCTCCGGCGTGAGAGTAAGTATGCATTTATGATTGCAATAAGTGTTTAAGTGTATAAAGTAGGTGTTGAGAGAGTGATCAAATCTCTGTGACCTGCCAAGATATTATAGATGGTGAAAATAGGCTTGGGTAGGCTTTTGCACTTAAATGGTAGATCATGGAGGCGTCCCATGTTTTTTTGATGATTTTTAGGTTAGTGGACCACTATCTTTATCTTAGCGGGAAAGCCTTGATAGCGTGATGAACGTGGGTTTGACTTAGTCCAAGGCAACCTTTGTACTACTGTCTTCGAAGGGAACACCTCGAAGGGTGTTGAGGCTTCGACTAGCGAATTCCAGTAGTGGCAACCATTGCGTAAGAATGATTTTACACCAACAAAGACTTTCAGAGGTTTTTCCAAGTCTTTCGGAGTGTAATATCCTAGTAAGCTCGAAGGGGATGTTTTTGAGCTGTTCAGAGGGTATGTCATCAAGCCCCCAGTCGAAAGTGATGCCTATACATTAAGATGTATTGCTTTCGACTCCAAATAACAACCATCTCGCAGCTACAAGTCGGAGCCATGAAAATGTGTTAATAATTGCTAAATTTTTGTCTCAATTTGTCATGGGGTTAGATAGCCATTAACCGTGTATTTATGCATTTCCCTTGGTCTCGGTAAACATCAAATCCAATTTTGAATTTGAGTTGAAATCCACTGCTTATCCCCTCTTTAACACGTGTACGATCACAATTATTCCACAAGATCTGTAAATATTTTCCACCTGCAAAAACCCTAACTCTTTACCATCTCTATCCCACACACAGCTTGACTAATTGTCTTCAGTCGCTTTCGAAAGGTAATATTCTACACCTTGTATCTCTTTACTCATGGATCATAGCCTTGTATACTCATTCGTTCACCCAATCTAATTTTAGGATTCCACTTCCTAAGTTCTTCTGTGAGGTACTAAATTATTATGAGTGTCACATTTCCAGGTTCAACCCTTTTGGTTTAGCCAAACTAACTACCTTTGTCGTTATGTGCAAAGTGTATGGGGGCGAACCTACTATTGACTTGCTTAGAGGCTTTATAAACATAGGTCCTACTGGGGATTGGCTAACCCTCTCTAAGAGGGGAGTAGTTGATGTTCAAAACCTCTGTGCTACTGTCTTCGAAAGGAACACCTCGGAGGGTGTTTGAGGCTTTGACCGCTGGATTCCCATAGTGGTAACCATTGCGTGAGAATGATTTTACTCTAGTAAAGACTTTCGGATGTTTGTCCAAGTCTTTCGGAGTGTGGTATCCGAGTAAGCTCGAAGGGGATGCCTTTGAGCTGTTCGAAGTGTACGTCATCAGTATCCATTTTTTTTAGATTTGGTTACTCGAGGTCAAGTTCAGGTTCTTCATGTTCCTTATCGCTATCAGTTTGCTAATATTTTTATGAAAAGGCATCCTTCTGCATGATTTGATGAGTTCCATTTCAGTTTGAGTGTTCGTCCTACTTTTTCTCCAAGTGCAGGAGGCTGTTAGTTGGTTATTTGTATTAGATGCAAAAGTTCAAATATAGATATCATATTTGTCATAGATCCAATGAATCAATCCTAGTCATTCATTTTTTTAATCAAAAAATAAAAATAAAAATAAGCTTTCATCATTTTTTTTTAAAAATTAAATATCTCGCAAACCGTTAATCCGAAAAACATCATATAATCGCGACGAGAATTAAATTATTTTTCTATAGATATGCAATTCTATATATTTTCGACGAACTTTTTTTTTTTCAAAATTTTCACCCGGAAATATCACACGTGATTTGTAAAAATCATACATGATTTTTAAAAATCACATATGATTTGATTTTTATAAATCACATGTGATTTTTCTAGGCGAAAATTAAAAAAAAATAATAATAATTAAAAGTATAGAGAAGTGCATATCTATAGATAAATAATTTAATTCTCGTCGTGATAATTTATTTTTTTATAGCTTGAATATTTACCGTTTGCAAGATATGTTATTTAAAAAAAAAAAAGATAAAAAATGTTTTTTTATTAATGTAAATGAAAAATGAATGACTAAAATTAGTTATTTAGATTTATAACAAATATGAGATCTATATTAATCTTAACTCTTGCATTAAATTAGTATTGCGCTAGATCATTTTTTTGTTAGTAGGCCTATTGCACTAGATCCATTTTATTGTTAGTTTTCATTGTTATTTATGTTGTATGGACATTTTCATTGCAAAGCAAATAATTAACATTCCAACGTAGGTTTTACAAAGCAATTTACCGGAATGGCAAACTAATCATGGACGGACCACGTACATTCTATTCATTTTTATTTCTAGTTTTAGTCATGTTTACATTTAATATTAGTGAGCATTTTGCACAGCATGAGTACCATCAGGATACATGATACATTGATACCTTCTCACACAACTCGCTATATTCAATTTTCTACAACTTAAAACTATTATAATCCTTGTCATCAAAATACAGATTTATTATTGTTAAATATAAATGCTTAACTGTTCGTGGACTATAGTCAAGTTATTATATTCAAGACGTAAAAGACAATCGTTTTCTCATAGGTGTAATGCTCTTTACTACGTAGTATAAGTCAATTTCAATAATAAATATCTTTTTTCGCACGAATTTTTAATAATGATTAGATAGTTTATTATTAAACTACATTGAGATGGGCGTATGTTAATTTTAAATTGAGGTAACTATGAACTATTTACTTCTTTTTTCAGCAAAAGATATATATTTCAGTTTATACGATACTAGATAGAATCTTTTATATAATAAAAGAATTACATCATTTCGGAGTGTTTTTGTAAACCCTTTCTTACTGAAAAAAAATTAGACCAATAGAATAGCTCGATTTTGCCACGTATGCAAAATCAAGCAATATGATTGGTCAATAGAAAGTCAAAATTAAATTAATTTTGGTCAAACTTAATAAATTTGGTGGAGAAGTTAGGTTTAGAAAATAAAATGAATAAAAATGTAGGTGTCAAATTTATGAAAACAAAAATTTAAAGAAAAGAGAAAGTAATTAATAAAACTTTGGTGGTTGAATTTTAAATAAATTATATAGAGCTAAGTGTAAAATTACAAGTTTTCATGTTTTTTAATAACTTTAGAAAAAAAATAACACCTTACACTTTATTCCCCTATACTTTATAATATTAACTTTGTTTAAAATTACATGAGTATTAGTATTAGTTTTTAAACTTTCATCATTAAAATTACAAAATATGGTAAATATGCGAATTAGTTTTAATACACCTTAAATATTTTTTGAACTAATGTTTATTTTAGACTTTTCTATAATATTTTTTTAAATAATGACTCATGTTATCTATTTAAAAGTTTAATTTATACGTACACGGGTTTGAATATTAAATACAGCTAAATTATTAGTAACAGGAATATAAATATCAAATGGTAAGCACGAGTTAGTGTGATATAAAAATAAATATACGCGATTCAACTTATAACAACGACTCATAAAATTGTTATTTGAAATTTATATATGGATATCTATAAAAAAAATATTTTAAAAACTTTATGGAGCATATTTTAACTTTATCAACCTCATTATGTACTACTAAATTCACATATTTTGTACAACATAATATCAATAGTTAAAGTTAAACAATAACATCAACCTCAACATGTATTTCAATTAAAAACGTTATACAAAGCTAATTAGTCAAAAATAAATAAATAAATAAATAAAAATAAAAAAAAAAAAAAAAAAGTTAGATAGTCATTGTTTAATTTATAAGGTGTTCTCATAAAAAAAAATAAATAAAAAAAAGGAGAAAAAAAAAAACGCACCACAATCCTTATTTGATAATAATCATCTCATAAATCAAAAAAAAAAAAAAAAAAAAAAAAAAAAAAAAAAAAAAAAAAACCTACCTAGGTGATAACGTAACTTTATTCATTGACATGATGGAAAAAAAAAGAAAAAAAAAAAAAACTGTAATAGTTCATAGTTGGCTGTTGTAAATGAATTAAAAGTATGTACATCAGAATTATTAAGCAAGTATATATAGTTTTTAATCAGGTTATTAAGTTACTATTATGTGATAATGTTATTGAATTGGTAATCACGGATGTAAGATACAACCATTCTCCTATACTTATGATTTATGTGTTAACCTCTTTTTGCTTCTGAATAGAATATGAAAGAGAACTCAGCAGAACTTTGACTTATGTCTTATCTAGATGATAGTTTTTAGTAACCTTTTTTATGGAATTTTTATTTATTTATTTATTATTTTTTTTTTAACACACCAACTTTTAGTAACATTTTTTAATGTTTTATTGAAAACTTCTACACTTAATATTTGTGTTTTTACTATAAACACACTAAGCTATGATAGAATTAGTTGTGAGTTTAGGGGTTTTTATTAAGCTTCTCAAAAAAGCTTAAAGCTTTATCATAAACTTATTGTGTTATAGTAATTGAATAAGCCAATAAGCACCTTTAATAAGCATAACCAAACACCCCTTTAGTTCTAATATGAAGTTTTCTTGTTTGATATTAGGACTAATTTTGTTGTTATCCTCACTATAATGCAACATGTTAGTGGTGTTTGCAGTTTTATGATCTTATCACACACACTAAAATGTAATGCAATTTGTTGTGTGCGTTTTTTAGAGGAGGATTAAGTATCAACGCATGATTGTCGTTGAAGGATTTTCTACGCCTGCTCAAGATATGAATGTATAATTTAATTGAGTTGCTGATTTTACGTGAATATATTTTAATGTACCAAAGATGTGTTTTAGGGCCTATATGGGGAATTTTATGGTAAGAATTCTTAGCAGGTGTCTTTGAATGAGTTGATAAAACTTAGCAGGTGTTTGTTGTCATTGATAACACTATGGGTGTCAACCAACGGTCTAAAATATGGGTGTCTTTTACCTTGACGATTTAGGCTAATTGTGAAGAAAGTTACACTAAAGTGACATGTCGGTAAGGATTCAAACAATCCTAAAAGACTTGCGAATGTACTTTTTGTCATTTTTTTCATGCATTTATAATTTACTTATGCAAGTAATACTAATTTCCTTATATAGTTCGGTCTCAAAGAAAAATTATTCTTATACCTTATACATAAACGTATTCTACCATTGCATTTTTTTCTTTTTCTTTATGTAATAAAGAAGCTATAGTATAAGCATCTATGTTAACTTAGTAATTTTATGATCAAACATGAGAAGTAAATAGCACAAACTTATGAAAATACAATTTTTCAAACAAAAAAAAATACATTGGTAAACATGGTATGATGGTTATTCATAATCAACGAATGAATCAATTTCAAAGCTATCTAAACATGCTACATATTTTAACGAAAATATAAGTAATAGAAATACCACAATTACAAAACATATCATAAATTGATAGCACGGGTTAGCAAAACTAAAAGCATATATCACTAACATCTTATGCAAGTCACGTATCATCATCTGATTTTGTTTGAATAATAAAATATTATTTTTAATCCAAAAGCATTCTCCTAAATAATAAGTAAATTATAACACACACACACACACACACACACACACACACACACACACACATATATATATACACACACACACACATGTGGTTTTTTATTTTTAGTCCACCAAGTAAAACCATTTGAAACATGTTTGGTGATTTATTTTTTAATCGATAATAATACATAATTAAAAAAAAACAAATTTAAAAACCATGTGCGTGCACAGGTATTATAACTAGTATATTGTTAACGAGAATTAAGATATTCAAGGGTGTGATTTATTTTACTACATAAATACTCGCGCAAATCGACGGTATATAGCGAATAATAATTATATCTGTGAACTTGTGGTTCTAGTTTAACTCTTGATGCAACATTTACAAGTTCAATTTGTTGTCGTTACGAGAAAATAGTTTATAAGTTATAAACAAAAAAATGATAAAAGTTTAAGGATTAAACAATATATAAAATATAAATTTAGTGGTGGGTGAATGGTGTTACCATTTTTTTTTAATCAAAGGTTAGGAAAATCACTTTACTCTTTGTTAAGCATTTTTAAATTTCAATAATAGGCAAATTTGCATTATAAGTAACAAAAGTAATTTTTCAAAGTTTAGGCCGGCCTTCGGTGTCTATTTGTTTAACGCAAACATTCTTGTAAAGTGTAAAACCTCGCGAAAATTCACATAATTAACTTCGGTTAATTTAATAAATAATCTTTGTCATTATTGTAATTACCATTTTTACGGGAAAATTTAAAATTTTCTTTGTATATTAAAATGGTTACAATTACGATATTGTCAAATTCGTCAAATGACAAAACAAGTTATTAACAAAATTAACAAAACATTAATTTTACTAAACCTAATTAATAAAAACCTAATTACTAAAATTAACTACTAAACCAAATCGGGCCCTAAATTCCCCTAAGCCCAACCGGCCCACACCCAAAACCCAAAAATTCATTTCTAATAATAATACTACTCGACTAAACATACTTCAAATCGTCTCGTTTATTTCTAATCTATACACACGACATACGTATTTTATTGTTCCATCTATTTAACCTCCTAGCCGACTATTAGTGTGTCAAATTTCACGTTCATACGTTAAGATTTGATACGTTTTTAAAAGGCTTTCCGTTTGGCCATCACTCGACCCAAACGATTCGTGAATTATTCATTTCTTATCCGTTTTTGTTCCCGTTCGTTCCTATGAGTTCCAAATATTATTTGTATCATGATTTCATGTATAAATATGTTGTATGATCGACTAAGACTCCATGATACTCAAATGAGCAATTCGTTTGGTAAGTAAACTTTTGGATGTCGACATAGGAATTTCACAAGGACAATTTCTAATTTACTACTCATCATAAAATCATTATAAAATGCTACTAGCTATCCTATAAATCGCTATTCCCTGGCTTCAAATAGTTGTCTTTGTTCCCTCATATAATTTGAGCCAAAAACATTTCATGCGTATATGTATATATGAACCGTTCGTCCCTTCCTTTCTTCACCATCACTTCTCAAATTCGTTTCTACTCTTTCTCCATTCTTACATAACTTAAAACTCTTAAGAAA